>CAEGAE010035500.1:0-17861 GCA_903067095.1 Girardinus metallicus | reverse complement strand
ATGTCTTCTCCCTCTCTCAATCCCTAATTTCCTGTCAAGCTACTTTCAAATAAAGGCCACTAGAGCCTCAAAAAATCTTTAAAAAAAAAACATTATTGTCTGCGGAAAGTCAAAGCTGAAGAAACAATTGCACCGCTGGGTACACATACCTGTGCTACCTTGTCAGATTTTCCTACAGTAGCACTTCTTTGTGCTGCGTCTGTCAGATTTGCAATTATACAACCATACATCTTCAGAAAGCAGAAGTAGAGCCTCCTGCGCAACCAAAAAGAATGCAGTAAATGGTTTGTGGATGGTATGTCATCAGCGAAACATTTGTCTTTTCCAGCAGCCATTGTAAGCTCACAGAGCAGTAAAAACAGCTGACCAAATGTGCTGGAGATTAGCTTGGGTTTCTAGGTGACAGGCTGGCAAGAGGTTGCTAGGTAACAACCTAGCTAGGTGAGGGGTTGCGCCTGCTGACTTGTTATGTAACATTCCAGAGGATTTTCAAACGTCTCGTTTTCACCCAAAAAATCGGTCAGTGGGTTTTTTTTTGGAAGTGTTTTGGACTATTTTTAGAAGCAGTGAAGACTCAACTGGAAGTACAAAAACATATAAGATGTAAATTTTCCATAACCCTTAAACAATTTCTAAATAAATG
Source organism: Girardinus metallicus (assembly GCA_903067095.1). Taxonomy (NCBI): domain Eukaryota; kingdom Metazoa; phylum Chordata; class Actinopteri; order Cyprinodontiformes; family Poeciliidae; genus Girardinus; species Girardinus metallicus. The sequence goes on along the minus strand of CAEGAE010035500.1, from coordinate 17,218 downwards.
CGACTTATACTGCAGCGCGTCTTTAGGATTTGTTTCCTCTTCATGTAGCGACTTGCACTCTTGAGCGCTGTATATATGGAAAATACAGTATTCCATGTGTCAGTTTTCTCAGATAGACAGAAATTTCCATGCTGAGTAGGAACCCTATGAACATATAAACACAGTAAGTCCTCTCCCTCGCTTTTCTTTTAGCCATCATCCTCATTACGCCGGTGCCAAGCGGCCCGGGGCAACATGCATCGATCCCATCCTTCATCGCCCAGTTCGGCCGTCCAGTTTAAACAGCCACTCGGTTAAGTTGATGCTTTGTGAAGCTGTTGGGGAGCCACAGCTTTAAATGTCTTTAGAAAATCTGATATCTGCCACAAACCCACCTAACATTATGGATGGAAAGATTTCTTGGGGGAGTCATCGGGGGATAGTTGTGTGACTTTCAAAGCATTTTTGAGTGAAAATTAATTAATAGCATTAAGCTTTATCACGCCATGAAATTGGACTCCAAAATGGGATTTTACAGAAGCTCTTGCAGTTTGAGTCTTGATAACAGAAATGATTGGGATACGGCATGTTTCCAGTTGGATTTCATGTCAAGTATTTGTTTTTGTGGTCTGATTTCAGGACTAAAGGAAGCGTTGAGTCCACCTCCCACCATGCCAGCTTGTGTTCCCATTATTCTCCCCTCATTGTAGCATTTCAGTCATGACTGTTCCCCCTCAGCAGGGGGTCAGCTGGTAAACACCTCATTAACAAAGCAGCACCAGAACCCTTAATGGATTTAACTAGGCCTAATTTGTGTAACAGAAAGCGGAAAGTACCAACTAACAACCTCTTTTTAACTCAAGGATGGCTGTTTTGAGTGTTTATTGATTTTAGTTAAAATGTTCTGAATTATTTCCAGAAGTGGTTGATGTAATTGATGGTATGAAAAACCATGATGTTTTTTTTTTTCTCAACCATGACATGAGTGTATAAACATTTCAAGTTTATAAATCTTTTGAGCAGTGAAGTTTTTTTTTTAATTTCTTTTAACTTGAAACAGAAATCCAATGATTTTTGCTCTTCCTTCATTGACATAACATACAGACTATCATATATTTATTTACTTTGATGCATAGGCTAAAAGCAAATAGTAAGATTATGAGCTAATTTCATAAAATGTATTCAATGCTGGGCTACATAAGCTTGGTGCAATAAACAATAAATCAGTTAATCGCATAAAAAATGAAAACAAGCTTGATCATTTGTATTTGCATTATTGTTTTTTATTGGCTCTGTCTCTGGGGTAGATGAAAAAAATGCTTCTGGTTTGGTTCATTTGTCTCAACTTGCCTATTTGTTTACAGAGACCTCAGGATTCATTTCATTTGTTGTTGTGGCTGTTTGACTTATTTTGGATGTTTAAAACGTTTTCAAGTTTGTGTTAAATGTTTGAGAAATTAGCAAGTTTATAGACCTCTGAGAGGATGTACTTGCATTGTTATGCCATTACCACTGGTTTCAAGACACATTGACTATCAATTGCACTAACTTAAGGGATAATTTATTGTCCAGCAGAATGTGTTATTGTGAGGGGCCTAGAGCTGCAGGATATTGTGTTATTTTAGGTAAATATTGTGATAATCATCAATTGAGATACGATAATTTTCTTAATTCATTCTTTCTTATCTGTGCTTCCATAACTCTCTGTCAATGAAGAAGCTCATGTTACTTCCACCCAGCCCCTTCAGACTAGTGGCAGTTCAATAACTGGTGGAACTGCACATCTGTTGAGCTCATCATATGAATTACTTTTCAGTTCAATGTGCCCAAGAAAGATCGTAAACTGCATAAAGGAGAAACGTTGTGTAGGAGCTGGAGTGTCAGATAGAGTAGGACTGTCTTAAAGAGACGGAGGCCCAATTTCAAAGCATCAAATTGCGAAGTTAGGTTTCACTTAAGGCATGTTTGTTGTATACATAATTTTTATGACAATTGAAGGTAACATGGTTAGTTATAGTTTGGCTATAACTAAACTATAGCTAAATTATAGTTTGGCTATAGGCTATAGGCCTAGTTAAATCCATTAAGGGTTCTGGTGCTATAAAATGGCACCATGTACCTGGAAAATGCATAATACCACAGCTTTAAGCTTTGGCAAACTAAATTGGTTACCTTTAATAGTTATCTGCTTTAAAATGTGAAAAGATGGAGTCTTTACATGCGGATGTGAACGTGATCAACCAGGGACAGTTGTTGATTAGAGGAAGCTGATGCAGAAAGTAACATGGTATGGATGCATTTTTAGGATAGACAAAGCAATGAGAGCATTTGGAGAGCAAGTATGGGTATGTAAACACTGAACTCAGTCACCTAAATGGGAAATTACCCCCAACAAATTTGGTACATTGCTTCAGGTGAATGCTGAATGTTGTAGGCCACGCCCCTTCCCAGCTGCATCGTCAGAGAGAGCAAACCTCTTGTGATTTTATCAGATCAGCCTACAAAGATGTGAATGATAAAAGTGATCCGTAATGGAGGCTGAATGGTTGTTTATTACAGGACAATGATCTGAAAAGGGGGTTGTCAGTCACTCTCAGTTGCCAGCAACAGTTGTGAGCGTAAAGTGATCCACCATGTTGTCCGTCTGCTATCTTTCCCTCCCCTCCTTTCTCTTGGAGCCTCTCTTGCTTTCTCTCCTCCTGCTGTCCAGGCTGTGCAGCAGCTGCTCTCTGTCCCTCCTGCCTCTGCAGACCTCTTCTCCATGTTTACCACTTTGGGTGGTTGGACCTCTGGAGCCGTCCTCCAGTGGGAATATTTACAAGACTAACTTTTTTCACTTCATGTTGACTAAACATTTGTTGACTAAAGGCGACTAGTAATGAATTCAGTTGTAATTTCATGGTTTCTTTTTTAGCTCTATTGTTTTATATTTTAAAACATACTTTTTGAAAAGAGAGTAAGAAGTTTTCTGAGATCTTTGACAGCAGTCCAGGCATCCTTTATCAGAGTTTGTCTTGAAGGGTGTGTGCTCGTCTTAGTGCCGTTTTGTTTGCGTCATAAGCGGACACAGTGGCTTATAGGTTATAAATAGGGTATGGGAGTTATTAAAGTCTCCTTCACAAACAATCCAGCACATTACAATAGGCTGGAGATCCAGTTGTGCTGATAACCAAACTCAGGCCTGAACGGACGGATGGTTAGATAGCTGGGTGGAGCTGCGACTCTGATCACATGCAATTAAATCAATTCATCACACAGGAATACCTAAATATTTGGATTTGACACTTATAATAATGTTCTAAAGTAATAAATAGTTTTAAATGTAATGAATGTAAGAAGTAAACTAAATGGAAATGCATCTGATCGTTTTGTGTCTTAATGGAAATGCTCATGGATAATTTGATTTGAACATATCTGTTTCAGTGGAAATGGGAAAATTAACTCCAAGACCCTTATCTGCATCTAAGCCTGAAAGAATTAAGCAATTAATCGCACAATGAATTAAACTGAGCTTGACAATTTCCATTCTGACATATTTTGTTTATAGATGCCATGTAAGCCGTTTTATTAATGGTTTTGGTTGTGTGTGGTTTTTATTTTCTTTTTATTTGTTGTTTTTGGTTGTCATGTTTTATTTTGGATGTTTAAAAATATTTAAAATGTCTTCCAGTTCCAGTGTGAAGTGTTTTTTTACGAAATTAAACTTTATTTGCCCTTGAAACAGAAAACTTGCACTGTTGTAGGGCATCAATTTATTAATTGAAAATGGTCTCAAAACAACATTACTGCAGTAATTACTGAGACAATTTATAATCCAGCAAAATTTGTTTTTATCTGTATCAATTATTCTTTCCAGCTGTCCATAAAGACAACCTGTATATTTTGCTTACTCTTATTATCGTACTATTTACTATAGCTCAAAATGTGATCATATAGAAACTTTTTTGTTCTTTGTGGAAAATACATTATGGATGAGCTGTAGAAATGTTAGCATTTCTGCATTATTTCAAGTCCTTGAAGTGTTAAGATAAGTCTTTTCTCTTGCCAGTCATAAGTTGTTTAATTATTTATCACCTGCCAAATGGATCAGTGAGAAAATCTGGGCAAGTGGTTTTTCTTGAGGGGTGTCAAAGCTTCATGAAGTTCAAATGACTTTATCACGGTTTTAGACTTATTGCACGATGTTATCTTGCAGGTTTTGCCTGGACCCGCGCTTAGTTCTTTGCAATGAGTTTACCAGTTGATCAGACTGGTGCCTTGCTGCAGGAACATCCCGGATTTGAATCCCTGGGGTTTTTCTGCATGAAGTTTGAATGTGTGGGCACTATTTGTGTACTCTGACTGTCTCCTACAGTTCAAAAACATGACTGTTGGGTAAATTGATCACTCTAAATTGCCATTAGGTGTGAGTGTGTGTGAATGGTTGTTTGTCCTGTCTGCGTCTGTGTTGCCCTGTGTCCAGGGTGTCCCCCACCTTCCAGTCAATGTCAAATATTTATTATTCCCAAGTTTGGGTGATGTTTGTGTTTGAGATGTTGGTGCGTAAATAAAGAAATCGGTTGCTCAGCCAATTGAACCGAAGTGCAATAAGCTAACTTGTGAATCTGGCTTGAAATGACAGATCAAGTCCTTCTGGAAATTTGATTTACCGTATTTTTTCGGACTATAAGCCGCTACTTTTTCCCCACACTTTGAACGCTTATAACCTGGTGCGGCTCTTCTGTTGATTTCTTTTCCACCACCAGGGGGCTCTTTAACAGGAAGTGAATCATTGGAAGTCAAAACTGGAAGTCAAAGAAGAAATCGCTAATTTTCGTTTAGAACAAGCACAGGACACGACAGATAAATGTTTTCAAACTCATACCCCGTCACCATGGAAACCACACGAAGAAGTTCATATGATGCCGCTTTTAATTTGAAGGCTATAGATCTGGCAGTACAGGAGGGAAATAGAGCCGCTGCGCGTAAACTCGGCGTGAACGAATCCATGGTTCGGCGTTGGAGACGCAGGGCTGCGTCCTTAATAGCAGATTTATTAAAGACGCAGCCCTCTGCTGCGTCCTTGTGGAAACCGAGAGCGGCGGAGATACCAGCGGCTTATAGCCCGGTGCGGCTTATGTATGTTAAAAAAAAAATAATTAAATGCGGCTTATAGTGAGGTGTGCTCTATAGTCCGGAAAATACTGTAATTAGACCAGTCAAGGGTGATCAAACCATTTCTGATTTGCCAGGGCTTCTCATAATTGGTTCAACCTTTGTTGGGTTGTTTTGATCTGTGTGTGTTTTGCTGACATCAAAGGATTCGGATCCTGCCGAGTAAAGTGTTACCGATAGCATCTTCATAAAAGTTTTATAGCCACCAGAATCAATTTGTTGGCGTTGTCATGATGCCACAGATAATGAGGCTGAAAACAAGATGTAACCAAATCACGAAGGACATGTTTTGAAACCTGTTCCAATTGTTATCGCTTCTTTACCAGAGATGTTTGCCAGAAAAGGTGGAGCTTAAAAAAACAAATTGAGTCAGAGCTCTTTGAACAGCAGGTGTTTTCAGATGAAACAACGCGTTGCTTAGTGAATTTCCCCATATGCCCACATTTCAGTGTAAATAACTAAACAATATGAACTCATAACGTGAATACACAAGCCTGTGTGAGGCCTTGATTCTGTTTGTGATCATTTATGAGAGTTTCCCACGGCAACACGTCATTTCTGCAGTCAGATGTTCTCCTGCATCAGTTCCTTTATTTAGCACAAAGTATGCATGCCATCTGGTTTTAATCAGCCTCTGCCATCTAAGCATTAATCGGCAAGCCTCACTGCAGCGTGTTGAGCAAATGATGATATTATGTCAGAACCACCACAAGGTGGTTTTGGTGTTTGTCCCCTCTTCACATGCAACTATGGTGACACAAAGTGTTTTCCCCGCTGACACCGTTTGTATCTCTCCACTTTGTTTGAAGCTCTAATTAAAGTGAAAAATGAAGTGTGGGCTGCGTGATTAGAGATTGAACTGAAATGCTTCTCTTCTTCACACATAATTAAGCTGTGATTACTCAGTCATCATCCCCAGATCTATTAAATAACCTGACTTAAACCAACAAAAAGCAACATGAATCATTTAATTTAAAAAGGATCACATTCACTTCCCATCTACCATAAAACCAACTTGTTCATTTTATTGCTGTAGCAATTTTTCCTAGCTAAAATTCTCCTTTTATATTATTTTTTTAAGTCATTGTGGTTTGCTCTGTGTGAGACGGTGAAAAGCAAAATGCTTTTAACAATATTAAATGTTGGGATATTCAGATTAGGAGCAAATGATGCAACAGGTTAAGCCTGGATGACTTTTTGTTCCATGTGACTAAAATGGCTTTTGCACAACAAAGGTGATGGATTTTGGTTCTTTTTACCAGCTGGAAACTGACGGCTGTCTGTGCCCAGAGAGAAACTGCTTGCAATCATAAGGTTGTGAGTTTGATAGCAGCTTCATTTCTGTGCCTGATGGGTAACTGTGACTGGTGATAAGTGCCGTTCAATTAAAATCAGGACAAAGTAAGTGTAATTCATGAATGGTTTTAATTATTCTCTAAAAGATCTGCTCCAGTTAATGTCATCAAGTTGCACAACAGTTTAAGAAATTAACGCAAACATTTCCATGGCATCGTTGCTACGATTCAAAGTATGGTTAATGAAATGAAAGACACACTTCATGATCACGGTTACTGATCTATGTTAGTGCGCAAGTCGCTTTTAGACGTTGTCCTTGTTTGCAAGACAAGAAGTTAGCTTTTTTCTTTTTTTTTTATGTCATAATTGCAAAACTGAGCACTTCCCTTTACTGTCCGTAAAATTAGACTTTCTTGAGAGCTCAGTTCGCAAGTAAACATAGGAAAACATGTTAAGCAAAAGACTGCAGGCTGGCCAACTCTAATCTAACTTCCCTGATATCTGCTGGTGTTTTTCTTTTATTATATAAGAAATTAAAAATTATATATAAATGAAACCATGAAGTTTACAAACCAACTATTTTCTACATAACACGCTTAATTCATATCTACCTGTTAGTTTCACCAGAAGATTCAGAACAACAAGCAATTATAATCTGCACCAACACAACTGCAACGAAACATTTTCTTTTCTATTATGATTGAAGAATAACTCAAGTTGCACAAAAGAACAAAGACTTCAGACATTGTGTTAATTTAAGCCATTTTTATGGCATCACGTTCCTATAAAATAATGATTGAAATGTTTTCTCTCATCAAAATCATGCCAATTTAACCACTTATAATACTGAGAGAATAACCCAAACGTTTGAGACCTGACTTGACAAAAATGACTTGCAGACCTCTCAGGTAATTTGTGGTTATTTTAATCTTCGGGCCACAATATTTGTGGTGCTTTTGATATCTTAGAAAACCTAGAATTAAACATGAATTCAGTGAAAACGAGACTCGTACAGAGTTAAGAAAGTCTGCTCAATATGTCACTACAATGTATTTGCTTACATAAGCGATAAACATTTTATTTACAATACAATATTTGTTGTGTATAACTTCCCTTGTTAGTAAAGTATATGAATTAGATGTGCCTGTTTTTATCTAAATTGCCTAATATGGGCCAATAAAATGGCTCGTTTATTATCTTGTATAAAATCTCATTACAGAAGATGCTCACATTTGTAGACGCTAGCAACGACGACGGATAATAAGGGTTGGTTATATTACCATCTAAAACGGTATAACACATTGAATCATGGGTATTAATTTAATAAAGTCAACGGTAACTTTATTATGATTGTGGAGGACAGATGAACTAACATCTACATATTTTTTTTATGTTGATTTTCAGTCACTGGAAGATAATTTGTTATGCATGTTACATGCTATTGTTAAGTTGCAACAACTGCAATTACTAGCAGAAATATTTTCTAATATTCTAATTTTACTATCAAATTGTTTTGATTTCCAGCTTTCAGCAGCAATTAAAAGTTCATCCCTGACTAAAGGTGTAGTTTAGCATTGTCAGGTCTGATTATATCTTAAAAGATGGGATAAAAAAACAAAAATCCCCACCACGAGCCAGTAGCATCTCTGTGGCCAAATAATCACCGGCGCGTTCTCGGCTTGTCCCAGCAGGTCTCTAAAATACAAACAGGCAGACTTGCTGCTCTCTGCTTCTGCTGCCACACCTGAGGCCAACTGTCAACGCTGTGTACGCAGTGACACACACACGCACACACTCAAAGCAGAGGATTCCCAAAGGCGTTGTTGCGGCACATCAACATGCACTTTTCTGTCATGTTCTTCCATTGAATGCCCCACACTGAGCCGCAAGCTAGCGGTCGCTCACAACTGCTCCTGGAGCACAAATGCAATGCGCTCCATCGAATGCATCTTTCCCAACACACACACACGTTGTAGCTACTAGTTTCACATGATGAAACTTGCAGCGTGACTTGCTCGGAGTCAGCTGTTAGTCATGGCTCCGCTGAAGCAACAGAAGTAGTATTAAAAAGCGATCGAAACTGGTTAGTTTCATTGTTTATTCATCTCCAGACATACTGTGGAGAGTAAGTATCAACCTAACACTTTATTTCCATTCCAACCTACTAAAGAAGAGTTACTTCACATTTGATTGAAACATCACAATTTATTGTTTTTTATTTGTTAAAAATACAAAATTATTTTCTTTTTACCTCCTAGACAACAAATTAGCATGTATTTTAATTGAAAACATCAAAAAAGGGTCTCCAAGTTGTACAATTTCCTAACTTGTCAGTCAAGATTTCAATTTCAGTTTATTCCCAGCAACAACAAAAAAAAAAAAATAAACTGACTAAGCCTATTTCTGTGTAAAAAGTCACTGGAGTTTTGTGGTTCTACTTACTATGTCATTAAAATAAAAGTAAAACATTGGTTTTGTCCCAAAATATATATTTGTTATTGAAAATTTTATACGAAGAGAAACACAAAAACTCTCCATCTACAGCAGTAGTTTAAAACATTCCCAAATTGTGTACAGGTGCCACTCAAAGCTACTCAAGGGACTTTTTCATTTCACTCCGCCTCTGTTCTTAGATTTAACTTTAAACTTTGGGGGACCAGAAACGCCTGACGCGTTCTGCGGCTTGTCATGGCTGTGAACCCTCAGCCTCATTCGCTTTTCCCTCTCTTGCAGTCACATATATGGTGTGACTGGCTTTTGCCTGAGGGCTGCAGGATGTGCAGAGGCCTTACACTGTTTTCAGAGCGAACACGTTTTGAAATGCGCCGTGTGGATGCATGCCGCAGACCATTCCAACATCAATGCATGAAGCAACTCCTGCAGCTTATTATTATATTTGGTTTGGTGACGTTTAGGGTTTTAAATTTGCTGCCCTGCGTCATGAATGTCAGACACTTTGCCAAAAGCGATCAGAGTGAACTGTTCTCCACCCGTGGACGTGAGCTTTGTTGCGACCTCGTCCCCTCGGTGTCTCTGATTCCCGTCTCTTTGGCAGCGAGTCAGGCCTCCCAGCGTGCCCTCGCCTGCTCTTTTACCCATCGGTCGCCTCCTGCTCTATGACCCAACCGGCCTCCCTTCCTCCTCCACCTGTTTCTTTATCATTTTTTGGCATTCCTTCTTTCTCTTCCGTCCCTCCCCGCTGTCTCTTTCTCCCTAGATGTCCACCTCCTCCAGTCGGTCAGTCTGTCTCTCTCCGCTCAGGGGCTTCCTTGGCCTTTGTCTGCCTCATGGGGAAGGGAGTTGTTTGGCTCTTCTCTTCTCATCCCTCCCTCTGTTTGCAGGAAAAAATGAAAAGATGTGTCAGCAAGGGAGCTGGGTTGAAAGGAAACAACCAGAGGAGACCAGAGAAGTCAGGATGAAAGAAGTTTGATTTTTATTTAGACTTATTTCATAAGAAATAGATAATTTTGTTTGTCACAAATTGAATATTTTTATTGTTGAATATTTTTTCACACACACAAAAAAGGTAAAAGTCATTTTTTTTTTTTTTAGTTTCAGGTGGTTTTTAAGCTAGTGCACGATGCTTCCTATCTTTCCATGTACATGTTTGTCTGTCTAAATGAGCGTATTATGTTGGTCAAACTGTGAGGAAATTATCTATAAAACGTTCACTACAGCCTGGCTTTGCTGAAGAGTGAATTGGGGATGGATCATTTGTAACTTTGCCTTTTTCTTTTTTTAAAACATCTGTTTAACTTTGTCCCACATAGACTGTATGTTATTACAGCTGAATTCCCAAAACAGAGCTAAAATGTTCAGCTACGTAAATTAAACACGTCTTATTTTAGCTACAAACCTGAGTGACGATCTGAGAGAAAAGTTGGAAGTGATTAAATACTTTAACCCACAGTTTAAATCATATGCTCATCTCTGCTTTCCTGTCAAGTATCAACAAAACTGGAATGCATAAAAATTTTGTCAAGGTGAAAGTGATTGGTGTGCTCGTAACTGCTCAGCTGTCACCACAGTCTCACTTTGGAGGGAAATGCTGCTGCACACCTTTCCTGCATAAAAGTACCTTGAGTTTTCTCCCTAGTCTGGTTTATATCTCACCAGAAAAGATCATTATTAGTGACATCAGGATGAGCTGCACTCACTGTGAGTGCTTCATGTAATAAACATCATCATAAACATCACTTAGCTCAAAGTTATTAAAAAAAGTTATTTCCTTACGAATGAGTTCTTTTGAATGCATGCACAGCATTGTCTCAAGGTTTTATTGATGAAAAATAAATGTATATATAGCTTTATGCTACTGCTAAGCATAAACCTACTTCCTCAGAGGTTCCGCACATACGGATAAGTCACAAATATTAGCTGTAGTACAAGTGTAAGGTTTGCTTAACTGCGAGTGTAAACTCTGACAATGAAACCATTGTACATCTTCTTTACAACTATGCAAATAACTCTGCAAAATAATGCAAAGTTGGCACTTTTAATGGACTTTCAATGCAACTTTTAAAGCAACTTTGCATTAAAAGTGTCATTATTTGCCGAATGACACTTCATAACACCAGTCATCTAGACATTTATAAAGACTCCTTGATGTTCATGACACACCCCATCAAATAAAGTGTTACCCAATATTTTAAAGAAGCAAAGTGGCAAATGTTTTGTCTTAATAAAAGCCGGACATTTTCCGAACTTTATGGGTAATTTTGTTTTTCAATTTATATAATCTAGAAAATATTTTATTCTATTTCCAGCAACACAAAGGAAAACTTTCTTTGTAGAGTAAATGTCTTTTTTTAAGTAAAAAGTTGCTGGTTACATTGAAAATACAATTAAAAGAAAAGACGGCTAGTAAAAGAAAAATTATTTGTGACTTACACTTCTCATTAAAGAAGAATTTAATTTGTGAATAATTAAATTCTCGTGCTAAAAATGGTACAAAGTTCCTGGAGGGGCAGATTGGTAGCATTCTCAATGGGCCACACAAAATTGTTCCAAGGGCCACAAATGGCCCCCGAACCACACTTTGGACACCCCTGGTTTAGGGTAATGTGATTAAAATCAGTGATCATTCTATTCTCTGACATGCAGAAGGTGATTGTGAACAGCGTTTTCCATATATGACCCTCATTTAAACACTATAACTAGAATATTTCCTTATATAGAAGCGGGTCAGCATTAAAAACTTAACTCGTGTTTCCTTATCGTATCGCAGCCTGAGGTCTTGCCTTGGTTTCCTCCCCGTCGTTCCTGCCAGGTTGGCTGCTGTCACCACTCAGGCGTCTCAGGAATGCCTCCAGATGTTTTCTCTGACTCAGCCAAACTCATTCCTATCCTGTGTTCATAAACAGCAGCACTCAGGAATAGTTTGGACTTAGCTGTTAAGTGCACAGATATGAGAACAAAATCTCTAAAGGTATTGCACTTTTTTAACAGGTTGTCACAAAACTAGATCGCCCATCAACATTAGTTCAGAACTGCAGCTTTGTTCAGTAACCACCCATTTCTGGTGCGCCACTGTTCGACTAAGACACTTGAACGCAGAGGGGAAATGCAGTTGTATTAGATGGTGTGTGCAGATCTGGAGAGCTGTGTTTCTTTGAAGCTTATCTTTCGACGTACCCCAGACCTGTCAGAGCGATTACACAAACATCGCTTCGGAGTGCAGAACATGCAGACGTAAAATCTGAAGCAGGGAAGCTCAACTGAGCTGATAGTTCTGCACTAGTTTGTATCATGACCTGTTTGGGATTTAGTTTTTATCTTACCCTCTAAAATAATCCGTGTATTTTATTCCTGTAACACTGGAAGTAATCACACCTACAAACTGGCTAAGCTGGCTAACCTTCATTTAAAACGTCACCACAGAAATGACGTTACATGACGGGTGTTATTGACTATAATCGGTTCTGTCCTTCTCATGATTGCATATTTTTCTATGAAGTCTTCACAGTTTAAGGAAAACATATCATTCATATACCATTTCAGAATATTGATGTAATATGAAATCATTAGCTTCGTTTCCATTGACCATATAATTGCGCAGGTTGAAATTTTGAAAATAAATTGACTTAATGAAAACTTGACAGGCTCAAAAAAACTAAACCATTGCAAAATAAAGGATGAGGTGCTTTATTTTGCAAAACTGCAACGGGAACACTTTTTTTTTTTTCTGTGACACACAAGTCATAATCAGCAACCAGATGTTACCACTGGTTCAAACCACGAAGAAGAAAACTACAGGAAGTAGTTAGTCAGGGCATGGTTTGTTCTTCACGTGTGATTTTAATTATGTTTCTTATTTAGTTTTTTTTACATTAGTGGAATATTGACAAAGTTTTGCACGCAGTTGTATTGACAATTTTTCCATCATTGCATTTTCACTAGGGGTGCACCGATTTATCGGCCAGCTTATTTATCGGTGCCATTTTCCTTAATCGGGGATCGGCCAATTTTTACATGCGGAGCCGATCTTATCCACCGATGCTATCAACCTCGGCAAAGGTCTAAAAATCAACCCCTGTGCTTTTCTTTTCTCCCGTGAAAAAGATTTGACTGACAAACCGGCTGACCAGGTTATGTCTGGGCAACAATAGTCACCCCATTGTTGCCAATTCAGGAACTTTCTTGATATACTGAGCAACACTTCAGACAAAAAAAATGGTATCGGCCAAAATCGGAATTGGCAAGTTAGGTTTTTTTAAAAGATCGGTAATCGGCGATCGTCCAGAAAACTGCAATACGTGCACCCCTGATTTTCACCTCTATTTTCTCTTCATCTTAATATTCCAAAAAAGTACTTATGGCATCCATCAAGGGCAGCTAGAGGCCAGTCAACTATTCAATATTTCTGGTCATGTTACACATGTATAATACACAGTGTGGTGTCTTTTTTGCGGTGTGCATTGAGGCTGACTGACAGCAGTGGAGGTTGTCGGCGGCTCAGCAGGGATTGGACAGTGACTGATGGGTGTCGGCTCTGTTCACTGAACACGTCTGGAGCAGACGCTGATGGACGGGCGACTTGCTGTGCTGACCCCCCTCCTCTTGCTGCTGAGGAGGAATCGATAGGGCTGATGAGAATGCCAGCCTCAGCAGGTTTATTCTCATTGGATAATAGAAAAGAAAGGAGGTCTCTTTCCGCCTCAATCGGCCCCCCAGTCTCAATGTGACTTTAACCTTCCTCAAAGATTATTCTAAGATTACTTCCACTTCTAATATTTGGTTCCACGTGGTTCTTGTGTTTGTTGTATTTTACTTTTATTAAAATTTAAAGCAGGTTGTCACCATTTTCAGTTTTCTCTTTGTGTCCTGGCTGAGTCCTTACCACGGTGCTTTTCTTTACCTACAGATGCACCAATTAGTTTGAATGATTTTCCCATTTCCGGTTTTTAGAAAACTTTGATCTGCTGAAATGTTATTTTTAATAACTTGAGTAAAGATCGCTCGAGCATTAAAAAATTGTTTTTTTATGTATATCATGAAGGCGATGATACACTGTGTATTGGATCGCAAGTGCCATAAAGCTCAATGTTGTGATTATTTGAATACATTATATCAGTATCTTGTATTAGCAGCTAGCAGAGTTAGCAGAGCTCACTGAAAACATTTTTGTTTCTATTTTGTTTTAGTTTAAAAGCAATCAGGATTTACACAAGTCAAAATTAGAATGATTCAGTTATATCTGAGTAAGCATTTTTAGAGAAGCGGTGTCTCACCAGGTTTCTGTCATTTTTCACCAGATAAAACTCAAAGTATTTGAACTGAAGCTGTTCTTAGAATGGAGATTTTCAGCTCCTGCCATTCTCTATTATTTTAACAAAACAGTCGTTAGGAGGTGAAATGAAAGACAAACATTTCCTTTCCAGTTGTTACAGTAAAACATGAAACTACAGTGGACCCCTGGTGTTCATGGAGGTCAGGAGCCGCCTGTGAATAGCTAGAATCCTCGAATACCTGATACTAACTATAGAAGTGCTTTACCTATTTTAATAGTTTGAAAACCAAATATACCTTAACATGCTTTAATACAAACATTGGAAACTGTATTAGCACTATTTCAGAAATGAATTGTCTTCCTTATTTCCTATCTTAAGGGTTCAGCCAATCAGTGGCAACAAAAATAAATGGTGCTCTGGGATTGGCTGTCTTCCAAACAACAACCAATAGCATATCTCAGTTGCCTAAGTTACAGTTTGTTTGGAATATTTTAGAAAACATTTGCAAATTGGCAAATTTTCCAAGAATAATTTGGAGTTGCCACAGAAAAATCCAAAAATAGGTGAATTTGTGAATATTGAACCACAAATAAATGAGCATTCACTTCTTTGCAAACCCTGACTGTTCAAGACACACTAGATCAATAAAGAGCAACAAATTAGCACTTTCTTTTGTATAGTAGCTAATAAGGCTACAATAAATAAGTTTTTATTGAAACAGACTTTTTTTTTTTATCCACATCTCTGAAGAAACTTGATAAAACTGGTGTTCACCAAAACATGCGGTGCCGTTTCCAGTCTGCTTTCTTCGACTGGATTGACAGATCCAGTGAAACGTGTGATGGGTGTGAACCAGACAAAGTTTCAAAGCACGGATGTCGCAATGCTTCGAAAAAAAGTCCCTGGGATTTGGTTCAATTTGTCCATCTGTGTTTGTTTGGCCTAAAATAAGTCCTTCAAAGGAAACCAACAAAAACTGTTGTATTTGTTCTGATGGAACTGAATCGATATGCATTAATAGTGGAATAAAAATTTCAGTATGGCCTTATGGTTCTCAGTTGACTAAATTTGTGGTGTTCAAGCTCTAATTCAGGTGAGATTTGAGTCCTCCTCCTGGATGTTTGCACAAGAAAACTGCTTAGCGACACAGCAGGGGAGGATATGCCTTATAGGAGGAGGAGGGATACTTATGAAATATACCCATCTCATGTTCTTCCCCTGGGCATTTCATCCATTTGGCAGTTATATGCAGTAAACAGAGGTTTGTTTGTCTTTTGTGCTTGCCTTTTACTCCAGATTCCACTCGGCTCTCCATGAGGCAGATGCTGTTTCTTTCTGAGTCCAGCTCCTCTGTTCAGACGGTGACGTTTTCAGTGGGTTCCTTTGACCTGGAAGCGATTGTTTATGTCCCCCATTATAAAACAAATTCTTGAAAAACTCAACATTTGGTCTGGTTGGTCTGTCTTCCTTATGAACAGTTGTGGAGGACAGTTTCTGTCCACTCTTGCCCTATATTGTAGCCTCTTTGTGGCTGCTGATTCATTGTTGTTTTTCGTCTTGTTCTGCCTCTCTCCCCCTTCTCTTCCTGTCCTCATGTTGCTCTCTTCAGCTCTGTGCTTCAGCCTCTTTTTTTGTCATGAGTGACTGGACATTCATCCCGTTGCTGTTGTACGCTTTAAAATAATGAGCCAATGGGTTTATGCTTTGAGGCAGTTTTTTTTATTTTTTATTTTACTACAGTTCTTGACAGGACTCCATCCATGTGTCGTCTTCACTTCTTTTCTTCTCCCCATCCAGACAGTTTACTTGACAAGAACAGGAAGTTGCATTTCGCGTTGGTTCGACTTTTCAGGAAAATGACTGAGAACTGAAGACGTCTGCAGGAAATGACCTACAAGTTCCAGTAAATAAATTAGGTTGAGTTTTCTTCTGCTGATGTCATTGCCTTTGGGACAAAACGGCAAAAATAGCGAAGTTCTCCTGTAGCTGGAACTAAAAGTTACAAGATGTTATGGTGAGATGACTTTAGATTAGTCTAATTCTTGCTTCATAAATTGAAACATATGAGAAATATGTCTGTGTATTATCTACTTACATTTTTTTTTGCACAAAATCATTCTTGGGTGATGAGATTTTAATCCGGCCAGTTCTGCCTTTTTTGAGCTCCTTCCAGAATTAGATGTTTTAGGTCGTCTTGTCACTTTAAATCCAAAAAAGCTGCTGCTGGCCTTGCAACCTAACTCAATATTCCACTCTGTACATGTAAAAGTCGCTGTGACAGATGCGCAGTTGTGCAACCGCACATTTATGACCCTGAGTCAGACTCAGAAGCAGAAGAAGAAAATGTGCATGGACTCACTCATGTTGTTCATTTTAGCCAACAATAAAACATGTAGCTGACCAAACGGGCTTGTCTACTAAAAGTGAAGTGGGCGGAGCTACTCTGCGGTTGCTAGGCGATGGGCAGAGCTTGGAGATTATGACGTCAATGTTGGAAGATTTTTGAAACGGCTTGTTTTCCAGACACCAAAATAAGTTTTTGCCAGAAAATGACTAGGTGTTTTTGTTCACACTTGGACTGTTTCTAGAAGTATAAGAAACATGCAAAAAGTGAATTTTGCATAATAGGTCCCCTTTAATGCTGGTTTGATATCAATCTCGGCCCAGAGTTTTGTCAGTGCATCCCTAATGAGAAGCCTGCTTTTTGCCAGCAGACTACTTTAGAAAACAGCTCCTCCTAGTTGAGGGAAATTTGTGAATTATTAAATCTCTGCAGAAAAATGTAATAAAACCATTGCAACAATTGGGAATGGCATTGGTAAAGATATTTAAAGTATGTGGTGTACACTTCAAAGACTACGATTAACAAATATTAACAGAATAGCCCAGTTTGATGGAATGGGGCGAATGATGATGGATGGGGCGACTGTGGCTCTGTGGGAAGAGTAGTTGTCTTGTGATCGGAAGGTTGTAGGTTCAATTCCAGCTTCCTCCTGCCCCATATCGATGTGCCCTTGGGCAAGGCACTTAACCCCAAATTGCCTACCGATCTGCGTATC
>CAEGAE010035479.1:0-19968 GCA_903067095.1 Girardinus metallicus | reverse complement strand
CAGGGAGAACATGCAAACTCCATGCAGAAAGACCCCGGGCCGGGAATCGAACCCAGAACCTTCTTGCTGCAAGGCAACAGCTCTACCAACTGCGCCACTGTGCAGCCCTAGTCCTCATAATAGAATATATTTTTTTTTCATCTGTTTTCTCAATCAAGACCAAAAAGAGTTTGCAAATTGGGTGAAATTCTACTTTAATCAGGCAAAACATACCATATTTTGAATCTGCAGTGATTTACACATGAATTCCCTGACTACTTTATTTGGTTTTGCTAATCTTTTCATACTTTGTTTTTATTATAGATTGTTGCTGTTTTCTTTCGCAAAGTGGAAGGGAGCTCACCATATAACCTTTATGATTTTACTTTTTCTTTCAAATACTTTTCACATGGCAGACTTTTTGGACGCCAGAGCTCTAACCAGTCATTTGTTTCTGACCCCCGACCTCTAAAGGGTATTTAGAGGTTGTACAAACCATCAAAAGTGCTAATAAACCATGTATACCTCCAACTTTTATATGCTGGCAACCTTAAAAATGCAATGTCCAGCAACAAATATAACTCAGGAGACTAAAAAGATTTAAATAACCTCAAGTGGTCCCCTGATGGCAACTATGACTAAGTTAAAACAGAAAACGGGCACACTAAATACAAATTGCATATTTTGATTTGTTTCATTAGGCACATTACTATTATTTAGTCACACTTTTGCAGTTTTATAGAGTTGACATATTAGTGGCAGGCTAAACGGAGTGGATGGAGAGCACCGGCATTTATTCCATCTCACAAAGATTTTATTAGAAAGCTATACATTATCTTGTCTCATTATGATCTACACCCTCATGAATGTCCCATTTTTATGGCCCCTTTTAGCTGCTGCTCTGACATTACATCAGTTTTGTTGTCATCTTCTCACACTCCACTGTCACCAAGACAGATCTTATTCTTTTTCTCTTTTTGTTTTTTTGGTGAAATCCTACTGTCTGTCTTTGAAGTAACCCAAATACACATTAAAAACTGAGACATGCACACACTTTACACAAACATGCCTTTCCATTAAGTTCCGCTTCAAATGTGATAGCCCGAGTCCCGGGCCGGCTCTTAATTATTTGTGATGTAATTAGCCAGTAGGGAAATTATATTAAAGAATCTTAACTTAGACCTCAGGGAAACTTTAAGCACTTGGTCAAATTAATGGGCCAGACAATCAAATAATATCCTTGACCCACTTCTGACGTGACTCAATCTCAATTGTTAAGAAATGCAATATTTTGGGGGGGTTTACAGTCAAGTCAGTTATTCTACACTTTGGTTAGTTTTAATTTTACTTATATGTGCATCTTTGGAAAAAATGAAGAGCCTACTGCACTGAACCCCGTTGAAAACCTCCTGGTTATTCCTCCAAATATTGATTTCTGAACTCATCCTGAGTTAAAACGTTAGAATTGTTGTTTCTAAATGGATATGAACTTGTTTTCTTTGCATTATTTGAGGGCTGAAAGCACTGCATCTTTCTTTATCTTGACCATTTCTCATTTTCCATAAATAAAATCTAAACTTTTGCTGGGAATTTCAGAGACATGTTGTCAGTAGTTCGTAGAATAAAAGAACAATGTTCATATTACTCAAACATATACCATACCTATGAAGAGTAAAATCAGAGAAACCGATTTTGTGAAGAAAGTGTTATGATTTTTCTTTTCTTTCCATCAATAAACTAAGCATGCCACATTTTAATGAGAAGGAAAAAGAGCATTTTTTGTGGGTCAATTGATTTCTACTTTTGCAACCTAGAAAAACAAAATTGTACACTCTTTATAACAAAAATTGGTTACTCCCTCAAAAAAGGCTTTCTGAATTTAGCCACGTTTAATGAATGGGTGTTTCTCTGCTTTAGCTTCTTGTGCTGCTGGACAAAACTTGTGCGGTCGGTATTAATACTTTGGACACCGCCAGACTAAACTGTAAACTGTACTCTGAGGAGTGTTCAAAGCTTCAAATACTGCTGAGTTCAAAACCTCTCCACAGTGTTACCACTGACCTGTCTAGTGTATTCATTAGTAGTTCATATTTATTTGCTAATGACCACTCTTTTCACATTGTTTAATTACAAGACATTTGAAAACTATAAACAATGTTCCAAATTATGTAGTACTTCATTTTCATTCCTTTTTAAACTAAAGATATATCCTTCACTCATATCCATCAGTACTTGTTATGAATCTAAAACCAACAACTTTCAACAACTTTGTCTTCTCTATTTTTACAGATGACAGACAAAAGTTCATGTCTTCCTGTGCGTCGTCCCTCCTTGACTGACATTTTTCTCGACAGTCTGCAGTAGTCCTTCTGCACCTGATCTGAACTGACACATATTCAGCAGTGGGTTCGTGACGACATCCCGTTGCTTACTTTGCGGTGATCGACTCTGACACGTACCAGAATCTGGACCCCCAGATGGTACCGACACAGATCGCTTCCTACATCAAAGCCACCTTGATTAGCGCAACATGTTTTAGTGAGAATGGGGGTCTTTTAGAGCCACTGAAAACTTCATTGAGCTGTCAGTGGGAGTGAGGCTTGTTTTATTGAAAGAGCATTAAAATCCAGTGGACATTCATCCTGTAAAGGAGGCCAGTAGCCGTTACTCAGAGATGTGTCTTTTTATCTCCTTTCTATGCTACCACTGACTTGAAATCACACCCACTGTGCAGGGTTGTACTAAAAGGCGAGATTTTAAACCAGCCATCTTACTTTCATGCGCTCATAAATACACTGTGTGAAATAATGTGTATTAAAAAATAATAATGCCAAATGTGATGCCACATTTCTGACTAATTCTGCTAGTGTCATTCTTAAAGATGCTCATAACAAAACCTTAGGAATTACAAATTTTTCCATGTATCACCACAATGACTGTGGGCTTTATCATCCTGTATGACATTTCTGACGTTTTGCAACCCCAACTTCAAAACCCAATATGGCCACCAAGCAGATCCGCCTTATCGTCAGTGGTTTTGCTCTAAGGTTGACTAGTGTACGATAGCGAAAGCAGCAATAAAGCGGTTTGTTTTGGCCACCTTTTAGCTAATCATAGGCAGTAAGCTGTATTTTGTTTGAAGTTCAGCTAAATTACTATATTTTTTTGTTTTGTTTTATTTATCAGCAATGGACATGTCCCTTCAAATTTGGACCTAATGTCCAGTCATCCATATGTGGCTAATTGCTGCACCCAAAACCACATGAGGCCTAACGTATGACCTCAGTAGCTGCACTTTAAACACACACCCAAAAGTGAAACAGAATATTCCAGACAATCAGTGGATTAGTTTTCATTGGATACCAATATACGGGCAATCAACACAAAAAAATAATAAAAAATAAAAACCTTCATCTACAAATATCAAACATCCTTTGGACTTAGAAACATCAGTTACTGAAAAGAACTAACAACATTGCTAAAAGATCATCATTTATGAGTTTTTGCTCAATAAATAATGGATAATGTGGTTATTTTAATCCACCAGTCCATCACATATTGATCTTGCCATTCCTATTCAAGTTCTCAGCGGAAAACTGCTACTAAAAATATTTAATACCCAGTTCATGTGCACTCTGTATTGAAATACTTGAAAACAGGCCAGTCCCTAATTGGGTTTTGTGTTTAAATTTAAAATTCACATAAATGTGTTACCACTCAATCAGAGTCAATTTCAATAAGTCATCCTGCATACATTTAAGTTAACTACAGCTGTAGTTAACTTAATCCAAAGTAAAAAAATAAAATAAAAACTTGATGAAAAAGCAAAGCTCAATCTGCTCAACCAATTCATCTTTATTTTTTTTGCCTCCACCTCCCAGTTAATTAATTTTTTATTTAGCTTACAAATAGCTGCTGCCACTACACCATTTCAGGCAGCGCTGTAATAGGTTTGAGAACAACAAGCATGTGAGCACTGAGATGCTTTTCTGTGAAGAAAGGGCAAAATAACTAGTGATATAGACACAGATATTGAGGTAAATAATGACATAATGATATAAAACAGCCTTATATCAATGCAAAAAACACCAACAGGTAAAGGTTAGGGCAAGCATGAAGTAAGAATAAAAGCTGGTAAGGGTGAAAATAAGACTAATTCATCTTTTCTTTCACCTTTGAGTGTTTCAGAATGTTTCTTTCCTTTTATAATTTCCATTTCATTCCAGCAGCAGCTCACCTAAGATCATCTCAGAACTCTAGGCATCCCTACAGTACAATACTCAAGAAGATGTCTGATTCTGCCCTTTTGAGCTAAACTTATCAGCCCTTAAAGTCCCTTCTGAACTTTTCAGAGGCCTTCTTGATGCATAAATTGTTTTCGTGCTTGGGTCTCAGTCCATTAAAAACATCAAAATAAAAAGGGAAACCCCTCTTTCTTGGCCTTTCTCTGTTTACCTTGAGCCAATGGCTGCCTTTACTTCGTTCATAAATCTCATTGTCAGCCGCTGACTGGTAGATTGAGCAGACAAAATGGGCTGATAGTCTGAGCCTAGAAGGGGTTTGTTCCACGACATTAAACCTTTGTTTCCAGGAAGCCTCCATCCTGAAACAAAGTAGTGCCGTTTCTGCACACAGAGGAGGAAGGAGGTAATAAAACCTAGAAAGGAAGTCCTACGTTTTGATGAGGTTGTAGGACGTCAGCTGTTAGTTTTATGAAGCAAAGGAGGTCAGTCACTTCTTGGTACTGTGAAGTTGATTTAATCAATCTCCATCTTTTTGGGGCTCTAACTGTTGAGAGTGTAGATGCTTTCCAAGATTCTCGTTCAAAAACATGGGCACACAGATTTGGTGTGAAACAAATCATACAATTGAAAAGGTAACTAGGCAGATGTTCATTTACATGACTCCAACACGCTTTTTGAATTCTTTGCTGGAAGAATATTCTCTTTCTGGTTCCCAATCATATTGGTCCTAGAGCAACAAACGGACCCCAGATCATCACTCTACCACCACCATGTTTGACTCTCAGGTTGATCTGATTTATATGAAATGATGTGTTAGTTTTACACCACATGGAACTGGATCCATATTTCCTGGACATTCCACTTACGTCTCATCAATCCACAGACTTTTTGCCTAAAACTCTAGGGAAAGATCAAGATTCTCTGACAATGGGGCCTTTGTGTTCACTTATTGCTTTAGAACTAACCCATTTTTATCCAGTCTAAATCTTATTGTTGAAATATGAACACTTGGCTTAACTGAGGTGAGTGATTAATGCAATGGTTTTGGCTTGTTTTTAAACACAAGACTGCCGGTTGATTGGGGAAAAGCTCAATCTTTAGACGGCACTGAATCACTCTTGCAAATCTGCTGTAGTTGTCATGCCAGGGCACTGTGTGGCGCTGTGATTTTCCATCAAACCAGTTGAAGTGCTTAACTGGCGCCACATCTTTCTTCTCACCAGCTCTACGTGTTTCCCCCATTCAATGTCTGGCTCAGACCCCTAAAAGCCTGCCGCCAACATGGCGCCATTTCTCTTCTGGACCAGATAAAATAATCACTTTGATCAGGAGCCAGAGGTGGGCTCTTACAGAGGAGCAGCCAATCGGAATGCTGTGATCATCTGGAGTTTAGTTTCCTTTCTGAGCTGCTAAATTTAAAACAAAATACTATAAAACTATTGCACTTCAACAATGATAAAATGTTGGCGCCGCATCAAAATAACACAGACTGACCATCTTTGATCCTCCCAAAGTTTATTTTGAAACCATCCGCCACAGAGTTTAAAGTACATCAACGCGCCTACGCCTTTGTTCACAGGCGATTATTTTGCGCCGAATAAATAAACGCCTCTTCTGACTCAGGTCTTTGACACTGTTCACCAAATGGTGTAAGAGAAAAAAATCTTTCTCTAAAAGTTGTATTTAACTCTTGTTTCCCAGCTGCTAGTGAGGTCCGTATGATTGTTAAGCTTTTCAAGAGATCACCTGTTGTTTACAACAGAATCAATAAAGTAAGCTGTGGATAATGGGATACTAAGATGAATAATAAGACTAATGCATTTGAACTGTCATCATAACCTAGAATCTTTCACAAAACATAAACTAAGACATAGGCAGGATAAGTAGATGAGACATTTATAAAGATATTATGAGTTAAAAGATGGTTCTCAGGTGACCAGGTAAAAATTTTCCCTGGCACCAGCTCCAGTTAAGCACTGAAACCTCTTGGTGGGCCAGCCATTCCTCTTAAAGGTTGCCAAAAAAGCTTTGCCTACTTTACAATTTTGTTTCTCTCTGTCCTTTTGAGATCCTTGAGGATTCATTCTTGTCTGGCATTAATCGGGACTGGACGTGTGTAGTAAATTCAACTCAACTTATGATGAGCAATGTAAACCCAAAAGGATAAAAAGACATTCCATGGATGTTCGTATGAAATCCACCCGTCTCCGTTTCTCTGTGCTTCCTTCTTCTCTTTTGACTGTTTAATGACAGGGGCTGTCAACGAATGGTCATTTTAAGACATCAGTCTCCTTAAAGAAGGACACGATGCACACATCATTACTATTCTTTTTTTTCCTTCTTTTTGACATTCTTCACTACATGAGTGACAAAAGCAAACAAAACTGCACGAGAATAGACTAAATACTATAACTGGTGGCATCTCTCATCAGCTCCCCTCTTTCCAACCCCACAGGACGTCTGAGACGTGGCCCAAATCCTGGCTTTGATATGGGCTCTCAGTTGGGGTGAGACCCCTGAGGTAACGAGAGACAGAGCTGTGAGCCTGCAGAAAGCTTTGAGAGAAGGAGGGAGAGAAAGACAGATGTAGCGCTGAAGACATCCGCCCGTGGCCTAAGGCCTGAAAGGTTCTGACAAACTACCAGTTCCTTGCATGAGAACACATGCAGTCACCTGTTTTTATGCTCTCATGTTAATCCTGCTGCAAGGACATTTCCTTCTCTGTCTGGGAACTCAGAGACAGGGGACTTTCTGCCTGCTATCAGCTTTCCTCCTCATCTTATAATGGCTTAGATTGATTTTCTTATGAAATATTCTCCCAGTTTGCAGATTAAATTAAAACCACTTTAGTTTTTTTTTTTTTTTTTACAGCGTTACAAAGAATCTCTTAAAGGGGCAATATTGTGTATTTTCCAAACACACAGTGCCATTTTGTAGCAAGATCGAGCAACTATGTTACTTTGAGTTGTTATAAAAATAGATTTGCATTTACACAACTGCTGCTTGAATATTGCTCTTATGATCCAACAACTACTTACTCTCATGAAACGCAAACGCTCTGACTTGACAAATTATGTTAATGCTTTCCATTCTCTGTTGGTACTTTTAATATCCCAACAGACAATAAACCTCAGACTGTACAAAGAGAATGACTTTCTATCTTACTGTAGAGGCTGAAGGTACTAGCCTGAGACATGCTAACACACATCTCACCAAACACTGGATGTCCAATGGCTGATTAAGGTTAGACAGTCAATGTCTTTTCTTATTTAAAGATAGGTGTTATGTAACACTTACAGCACATTTTACAGCACAATGAAATAACTATGTTACCTTCAGTTATTATGAAAATGGTTTATAAGCCAAACATAACTTAAAAGTAAAAACTGAATTTGCAATTTGACACCTTGAAATTGGGCCTCTGTCCCTTTAAGAAGCTTCTACTCTTTCCAACACTTTGTTTATGGCGGCATAATGGAATGGGTGTTTAGGCACCCGTGAATGGCCGCCAGGGGAGAATCAAGGATTCTGCAAACGAGCATGAAAGAAATAAAGCACCCCAGGCATGTTTTTGATGAGGGAATGACATCATAACGTGATGTAAAGATGATTTTGCACAATAACGCCCATTTAAATGAGCCTTGAACAGTTTGACATGTTGTCTTGTTAACGCCATAAACTTTTATGTGAGGGTGCCAGTGGCTTGGGTGGTGGTTGCCGTCCTGGAGTTTTCTGTTCCTTCCCAGGGATTATCAGGGAGGACATCTGGTGTGCAAGGCGTCTGCCAAGTCTGCGTGTACCTTGAGGTACACGCAGACTTGGCGTGTACCTCCAAGGTACACGCCAAGGAGGAAGGTGCCAAAAGGATGATGAAGACTGCCATAAACCTCTCTGGATTTTGGGGGAATTTTATAAGAAATTGTTGATTTCACTTAAAATAAAGGGAAGGCTCTCAAAAAAAAAAAAAAACACTTAAAGCAACATGACAACAACCAGAGCTAGAAAAGACTTGCTTAGATCAAACTACACTTGTGTGTTTTTACAGCCTAGTCAAAGTCCAGACCTAAATCTAATTGAGAATCTTACATGTGTAAAATTTTGGTTGTAATTTACAGTGGAAATAGCTGAAGGTTTAATTCCCGTCGGGGCCGTACTTGCTTGCCTTTTTTAAATTTATTTTCTGGCTGATGTCAATAACCTTTGATTAAACCCTAATCACAGTGTTGTTATGAAGCAGAACAGCTGCCATCTGGGTCCAGACCATGATGGTAACAAACAAATGGATCATTCTAACAGAGGTTACCATTGCAGGCTAAAATTTCAAGATATTTACAAATTACTACATTATAACACACACACACACACACACACGCCACACAATGTTCTAATAAATGTTTCAGTGGCAGCCACCCTTGAGTCCTTGAAATATATTTCTCATTTCTAAATGTTTGTACAGATGATGAATAAAACCAAACTCATCTACTACACTGCTGTAAAAACACCCACCACAATATCAGCGCTGTCATGTTGCCAGTACTACCGGCTCAGACAAAAACGTATTATGATAAGAAAATTACACTTTCTGGGTAAACTTTATTTCTGTTTACTATTCGGTGGGGCTTATTACGGTCTAAATTAAACCACTAAAACTCTTGAAACAAAGCAGAAATCAGAATGGTAATTTGCTGCAGAGGAAAATGTAATAATAATGTTAGCATTTTTTATTTATTTTTTTTTTCTTGTCTCCACTGCCTAACAGCAATAAGTCCCTCGTGAACGTAATGAAGCCCCCTTCGCTGAGCACTCTAGTGGATTGATGCGAGCCACTTTTGTCTGGCCCCCACAGACGATGAGCCTTGTAACACCCCCCCACCAGCATCCTTACACTAAACTTTCATCAGGCACAACCCCATTTGATTTGCAAGAACAGTTTGTCGCCCTGGCTCACATGTTGAAAGGGAGATTCAATAACTGGGACTTTACACATTATACTTAAATGGGGTCATTTGGCAGCCGGTATCTGCTCCACATGCTGTGTGCCTCCAACATGGATCTATAGGGCTCATTCTGTTCCATTGACTTTCAATCACGTTCCTCTTAGTCCCCCAGTTCCCCACCGACTGCCAACCAGCGACTCATTACAGTCATGGGTACGGGTAACCAGGTACACTATGTTGTGTACCGTTGTGTGTGTGTTTTTTCTTTGTCATGTATTTGCCAGCCTTGTCCTCAAAAGTAACTTTCCCTTTCAGATAGAAAAGTCCAAATTATAAATTCAAGGTTATGAATACTATGAATAATAATTATTCCATTAACCCCATCAATGCTATTCCACACAAAATGACTTTTTTTAAGTGTTTCAAGAAAGAATAGAAATAGAATAGAAATATTATTTGTTGTCTCACCATGGGGAAATTCAGGCGTCCTAGATCAAGTATAGTTTGATATAAGATTTCGCCTGAACTTAGTTTTTAAGGTAAAAACTAAGGTAAGGTTTTTACCTTAGTTTAAAAACCTTAGTTTTTAAACTAATTAGAAACAGCTTATCCTGATTAAACAAAAAGTGAAAAAAGTCATTTAAAAACCTTTTGATGCCTAGAGTCTCTTGGAACCGATGATATTGCCCACAAATTAGGGAGAATGGCACAAGATTGTCATATCTGACTAAAATATCAACAAATTATTTAGAAAAACAAAAAAACACAAAAACAAAATGGAAATATCAGCAGCAATGTAAACACTTAGTGAGTTTTTAGGCCAAAGGTGGCCCTCCTCGTGAATTTAACAAATCTTATCAAAAAAATATGAGATTACGACGCATTTATTTAAAATCTATTTGAGTTTTCTGATAACTTAAGGAATGTTTGGTTATGGCAATTTTCATTAAAAATAGATAAAGAATTTCCATTAGATAGTTAAGTAAATGACAAGACTGATCAATTTAAAAATTAATGAAAAAACAATATGTTGTTCAGCTGTCTGCTTTACCTCGTGAACAATCCTGTTATCCACTAAAATCCCTGACTTGTAAGATGGAGTGGTAACCAAATGTGAGGCCGCCGTGGGAAACTCGTTTTAACGACACCCATCCCATCCATTCCAATCTTTCAGCAAAGCACATTCAGGTCCATTTGAGACGAAAAAGAAAAACTGATTCATCTGCTTTGGAAAATATTATCAGGCCTCCCTGACTATATGTTCATAAGGTCCGTCTGGTGCCAAGCACACAAACACAGATGAGTTTTTATTGTCTCTCTGGCCTCTAATGTCGTTTCAGCTGGGAACATTCCCACGTCCTATTCTCTTTTTCTTACTGTCTGCAATACTAAAAGAAAGAAAGGGAAAAAAAAGGTCACTGTTATTGACTGTACTGTTGTAGTTCTCCAAAGACATTATGTGCACAGTGTTTGGAGACATATTTTAGAATTCAGACGAAACGATCTACAGTAAATTAGGCTACATATTCGAGATCTTCAAGCAGATAAAAACAGCAGTGAAATTTGTCAAATCAGGTGCAGTTAAAGGTTTGTAACATAATATAGTGTGTGTGTGTGTTTTTTTTTTTTTATCTGGGAAAGATTTATCTGAAATTCACAAAATTCCTATAATCTTCTAAATACCAACAGCCTTTAATGACAAATGTCAGCATATGCAAAATGGGAATTAATTTCCTCCCAGTGCTTGTTGATCAATCTAAGACTGTTTTTCTGCAGTAGTTTTTGTATTAGTTTCCCAACCAATGCAAATGCAAATGGCTTCCACAATGTAGGCCCTAACTGGGACCATGAAGGTCATCAAACATTGGGGGACAAAGTACCACTATGAAACATGAGAAATCTGCAGGCTCCATAAGCTTTGATGACTGGCCATGAAACTCCAAATTATATTAATCTATCAGGGTGGCAAGTGGAAGAAGGATGTTTTCCACTTGGTCTGTTAAAAATCAAATAAAAGTATAAAAAATATGTGTCATTATGTGTGTTCATAAATTTGTCTCATTTTGTTAAGTACAGTATTTTCACGTTGATACAACAGCGCAAACACATACCCTGTAGCTGCAAACTTTGACCACAAGAAGGCAGTGTTGCAAATTTGAGTCACGGATTTTCAAGGGTTTTAGTAGTGTCTTAGTATTTCTTGTGTTTGTGCTAATAAGCAAACGCAGACATTAGACTCAAATCATGGTGGCAGGGTTTTTTAAAGGAAACTTTTTCTGCAAATAACTTGTTAAATATGTTTCTGAAATAAGATCTGAGCGTTAATTTCACGTATTCTAGAATTGATTGTACAGGCGGCTCGTACTTGCTCTGAGTTGGCGGCAATTGTTTGCTGGGTTCAAAAACATTAACACTACCAATGTGTGTTCTCAGTGCTTAAAGTGAAGAGTAAAAAACTCCCATTGCTTTTGAGCTAGTTGCCAAAGTTTTTGTCCAAGTCAGTTTTTCTATGGCTTAGATAAAACTAAAGCATCCAATATTGCCCCCATAGGCGATTAAGAAAACTGCAATTCACAAACACAAGTAATTGTGTACTGGGGCGCAACTTATCTCCAGATTAGCTTAAAGTGAGAAAAGACACACACATAATAGCCTGAGCAACGGCCATGCGCCGGCAAGCAGACATATTATGTATTGTTCCTGTTGATCCACCAATTGCCCCCACTGCGGGCGCAATTGCCCAAACTCAAACTATGATGTGGGCAAGCAAACTCATGGCTGTAGTCCAATGTCGTATAATAGTTAGTGGTTCCTCTTTAGGGGAAGATCTGTGGACCAGGTCATTTGCCGCACAGTGAGACCACATGTGCCCAGCTTGCGGGGTTGGGTTACAGTATGATGTCATGGTGAAAAAAGTGAGCTCTGAGCAGGACGCAGTCACTTAAATAAAACTGGAACCGTTTAGACTACAAGGAGTTTTTGCAAACAAGACATGTAACATTAATCAACAATTAATTAAAGCCTGAAACAAAACACATTTTCACATCAAATTTTGTTCCAATTAGTAACAAAGACAATCTTCAAATTCAGTAACAAGATGCTAAGATGGAAATCAAGAGCATCAAACTGGAGAAAATGGTGAGTCGTTTCCCAGAAGAGAAACAGTTTTGGGAAACCGTGTGGAAAGGTCACAAGTCTATCATACATAAAGAAGCATGTGCACACTTAAAGGTCATTTAAGCTAATATGCATGTCATTTAATGCAAATATCTGTGTTACCATTCAGCTGGTGAAGACAATACCTGGATGGATATTACCCAACATAAGACATTTGAAATAGCTACATTTCTTAAAAGATACACACATATGAAGGGATTTTTGGAGGTATTACTTTGCAAACATGCTACACAAGTTTGAAAAAAAGAGGAAACAGAAGGAGATGATGGCAATATATCCTTGGCGTCAAGGATGTAAACATGAAGACAAGGGGAAGCTTCATAATCAGCTTCAGAATCAAAGCCTGTGGAAGAGGGCAAAACGGCAATAATCTGTGGAGGCAGTTTGCGAAGGATCCCAGCTCATGTGCTCATGCACGTTTTGCCTGTGAAGTTGATGAAGATTGAGCCATTAAAAGCATCATCGTCGTTCTGCTCAAGGGAACAATTGATGACGACTCAAAACAGCAACAAAACTGTTTTAACCTGTCTCTTCGCCATTTATTATCGTTAGGACAACAGCTGCAGCACTCTCCGTATCCCCATAAAAATCCCCCTCCGAACGTGTCTGGGTGTGTGTGCGAATGTCTTTCTAAGAATCCCTGTCTCGCACTGTATGTTACACAAAGGAGGCAATTTACAGTGATGTGAGGGAGAGGAGACGAAAAAAGAAAAAAGAAAACCCTCAGTGACAGAGAGGCAAGCACAAGTAGCTGTTGGAAGCAAATTTGATCTTGGCCGCAAACGGGTAACCAGAGGGTTGATGGTGTTTTTGTGTTCCATATGCTCGCTGGAAAATGGGCTGTCATCTAGATTTCTCTGTGTACATAAGAGGAGACGGCAGGGGAGTCACAGCACATGGTTGATTCCCCCAGTGTACATTCACGTGCGTATGCTCTTGAAGATTTAGGAGTCTCCGGAGAACGGAGTCCAATTGCATCTTGCGTTTGTTTATGAACGGACGCAGTCATCGGTGTGTAAAGTTGATTTCCCGGGGTCCACACGTGCTTGTTCTGGGGCCGCCACATAGAGCGCCGAGCACCGAGTCAGTACATTAGTGTCACGCCAGATGTATCCTCCGCCCCGTCCCCAGGCTCTCGCTGCAGGCCCGCAGAGAGGAATTCAGTTGCAGCCAGCGGCACTTTGCATGATGAGCCTGGCCGATAGCCCCGATGAGGACTGATCGCACTACTTGGAGAGAAATGGGGAAGGACACGGAGGGAGGGAGAGAGGGATGGAAAACAGATGGGAAGGAAAAGCAGAGGAAGGAGTGCTGTGGCAGAGATATAGATGGGGTGGATTGATGTAGGGGAGAGTAATGATGGGGAATGATAGGTTTAAGAAGAGTAATGTCGGTGTGTACAGAGTTCTCTTAAATAGGCAAATGGCCAGCCATCACTGGCAGTTATCTTCTCCGACTTACAGCAGGCTCCGACACCTATCATTACCCTGCTGAATTTATTATAAAGTTCAGAGGAAAATCATCGTCTTCACAGTTCCAGTAAATCTTTGACTGTGGCCTCGGTGGCAGCTGAGTCCATGCCATGTTCCAACCCAGACCATGCTTAAAAAAAGAAAACACTCAGTGAAGCAAGCTGCTGCTGCTGCTGCAGGGCGGGGAGGAAGGGGCAAAGCAGGGGGTGCATCACATTAGCACTTCAGATCCATAATGTTGAGACTTATAAATAATTAGCAGCGTGGCACTATAGGGAACCAAGCTAGCTGTTAGTTAAAAAGCAAAAACGGGATTTCATTTACATCGGGCTCATTGATGTTGCGCACTATTTAGTCTCGATTGAGAAAGTTGTCTTTTGATCAAAACAGCATGTGTAAGCTTTGCAAAGAATATAAAAAAAAACATTTTGTTGTTGGTGTTTATGTCAGAAGGGGTAAAGTGTGTCGCAAAATGTGTCAGAATTTTATGTGTGGTTCCCTTTGTCTTTAATTTACTGAATTTGAAGATTGCACAGTTCCTACTTTCAGTTGAACTGTGCAAATGTTTTAAATACTTTAGCTCATTATTATGCATTCAAGTGTAATGGAGTAGTGTGAAAAAGTGTTTACCCCTTTCCTGACTTCCTTTTTTTTCTTTGCGTGTTCGTCACACTTTAGTGTTTCAGAACACCACTCTGATTTAAATAATAGTCAAACACAGCACAAGTAAACACAAGATGCAGTTTCTAAATGAAAGTGTTAATTATTAAGTGCAAAAAGTAGTCAAAGCCTATGTGGTCCTGTATGGAAAGAGTGATTTCTAACCTACGTCTACTCTACATACAACAACTGAAATCTGTGAATGCATATGAGCCTCGATAAAAATGCTTATAACTGTCTATATTAAAAGATCAAACACCAAAAATACCACAATATTCATTAATACACAGATGCTAACACTTGCAATCCTATCAGTTTTTATCTTGCCTAATAGGGCAACAGCTAATCAGCACCAAGGAAAGTGAACGGCATTACTGGATTGGCAGTCAATAGTGTGTCTAGGTATTTCGGCTTCCTATGTATATTTTAGATATGTATGGAAGTAAATTTTTTTTTTTATTATTGTTTTATCATTTTTTATTCAAATTCTGATGGCACATATTTACTTCCATAGATATGCTCTACCAAAATATTAAAGGCAAATTTTAAGCAAATAATCTATATAGTAAAGAGTGAAGGTTTAAGACAAGTGAGTTAGTTGTTCAAAGCTCTCGTTAAACTGATTTATCAGACGTTTGCTGGTTTCAGACTTGATTAAAGGAAAAGGTTTGTGGCCAGTTGTTGACTTTTAATCAGTGAGGGGACAGAAGGCAAGCAAAGAAAGAGGAATTTAGCTTCACGCCACCTGGTCCAGAATCGGCTGCAGTTTCACCAATCACTGAGCCGACTTGACTTTGCAGCCTCACAGTCGTGTCTGTCAGCTCAGCTGATGGGGGAATCTCAGTGAAACAGCTGCTTTTCTCTGCGCAAAGTTCACCAGAAAGGACTGGCAGCTGTCCTTTCTGGCCCCGTTCTTGTACGTTTTGGTAGTTCCCCAAATGAAAATCCTCCCAGAAAAATTTACCGACTGATCCAGAGCAAATGTCAAACAAAAATCACGAAGCGCCTTACACAAAACAGACAGACACGAACGCGTGATGCAAAAAAATCACATAACACAAAATAATCCTGGCAGCGCAAGAAATCTTCATAGATATATCCCTTAGCAAGTTCTGATAGGGATTTAAGCAAAACATTTTGAGGTTGTTAAAAGCATTTATATTTTGGAGATCGCAAGACACCAATTGTGTAGATATAAAAGATCTGGTACAGAAATTTTAAATAGATAAAGCATGGCGAAATGTCTAATCTGAGGTGTTTTGTGCACTAAATGCCATGCACAGCCATGTCACTTTTAACAGTGTTCTATAATAATAAATAAGGCCCATTAATGCTGAACATAGGGCTTGATTTGTAACAATAAAAAGAATATCACTGGGTAAAAATGCTTCTTTAGTTAAAGACTGTCATCTTTTTATCACTTTCAGCTGCTGTGCTTGTTAGCAGCCATTTTCATGTGCTTGAAGTTGTCCATCAGCCCTATAATAATTTCTTTATAATACCCAAGTCTGGCAATGAACTTTTCACTGAGGGCAGATTGAGTCAGAGCTCGCTAATCAGGAGCTGAACACCCACTGACCTGTTACATCCACCTCCACAGAGGTTTGATTGTCTCTCTCTCGCACCACTACACGACGTCAGGGACTGCTGCTGATGGGAGCGACTGCTGATGAAGGGAGAGGAAGTGCGGATGAGCAACAGGAAATCATCAAGAGGAGACAACGGTAATGACAAAATTATTTAATTAGGGTTTAATTCCCCCTACGCCCTTTCTGCCACATCACCTCAGTCTGTATTTTCTAAGGATGTTATGTCATTGTACGCAAACAGGAAGCACGTAATCGTAAAGAGGTCCGTGTTTTTTTTTAAAGCTCCGTTCCGTACATCTGAGTCAGTAGTCTGCACAACAGTCTTTCACTGCAATTAGCAGCAAGTTTATGACAACTTTTCATGAGCTTTGAAACTCAAGGAATGCTAAAAAATGCCCACTTTTTTGTAAAATAGATTAGATTACAGGGTTAGCATCTGTGAGCATCACTTCTCAAGTCTAGCTAGCCACATGATTCTCAACTGGATTTGGGTCTCCACTCAAATCTTGACTGAAGTTGGCCCCGCCTCTTTTTTCAAATTAAACAAAATCGGTGTCAAACGTTTGTGCTGCATTTGTGCAGCAACACTTTTTGTTTGTCCCGCTGACATTTTAAAGATATTAGTAAATGTTTCCATTCTCTCCACATTTTGTTAGCTTAACAGCATAACTGCATAAAGCCTATTTCAAAATCTAGTGTTACATTTGTGCTGCAAACATTTTTGTTTGTGCTGTCATCCTTTTTAATCCCCCCCCCCCACACACACACACACGCACATTAACAAAATCAAACAAAATCTGTGTTGAATGAGTTGTGCTATTGCACTGTTTGTAATGGTTTGTGCAGGAAAAAGTTTTGTAGTACAGCTGATTGACTCTAAATTCATTTGATTTTGACAATTTGTTTTTGTTTGGAGGGTTTTGGGAGGAGGAACAACTGTGTAGGCCAAAAAGTTTCATTTTGATCTAATTTGATCATGAAGGTGAATATTTACCCCCAAGAAAGCAGTATTACGATAACTTTACTCCATGCCCACATTCTTCCTAATTTGATTTAAAAAAATAAAAATAAAACTTCTGGAGCACAAGCCTACTCAGACCACTTCTGTGAAGAAAGCCTCCGTCATCACACATGTCATCAGATGTGGTCTGTGCTTCTCCAAATATCGCCACGCTCAGTTGCTCATGTTATGATCGTCATTATGGGTTCCCGTCTTTGGAAATACCCACCACCGGAGCCGGAGATCTCGTTCCATTTCCCTCCCTGCCGTGAAACAAATCAAAAACCGCTTCGGCCGAACGTCTTCGAACGCCATCTGTGCCACCTCATGATGACTGTGATATTAACCGTCGACGTGAGCTGGCCGCCGAACTACCAACCGGGGTCCACTTCTGAGCGTGAAGTCAGTCAGGGCAGAGGATGACTTCCTCAGCTCTCGCATTATCATCCGCGCACTTGCAAACCCATTTACAAAACAGTGTGAATGAGTATGTGTTGTTGTTCAGTTGCTCAGTGAGGGTTTGTGCGGCCTCGTGTAATAGTTATTTGTTTTCATAGTTTGCTTTGCAGCGGCCGTGACAGATTTTTACGGCCAAAATTAATGCTGCTGTGGAGTTTTACAGTGGAAGCCAGCTTTCAATTTCTCTTCTTTTTCTCTCCTTCTTTGTCAGCTTTTAACAATCCTGTCTTTAAACTGCAGTATGTTGTGAATCATGGCTATTGATGGATAAGAAGCCAAGTAGGTGAAAAAGTAATTATTTTCTGTAACAGCTTAGTTAGTGTGTCCAACATTCGCAGATGCAAGTGTTCATTAACCGCATTTAATGCCCAACTTTAACAGAGAAATGCAAAGTTTGAATTGTGTTGCTCAAATATCACAACAATCATCATGAAGTTTTACTTTTAAAAAGTAAATAATTTAAACTGTTTGGGTTTAAAAAGACAGACACAGATTGTTTTTACATTGCTCCATCTTAGTTCTGTGATTGGCAGGCCAACAACTGAAAAACAATTTTGTCTTTTTAATTGAGGAATCACATCTTAAAGCAAGTGGAAATAGCACATTTTTGCCCCAATTTATTTAGGGTTTGTCAAAAAAAATGACATACGGAAATTATTACAGATATGTGACATCAAAATTGCATTTCTTTCTAGAATGATGAATCTATGCAATGTTTAAGTTTCACTTTTTCAAATGACTGGCAAGAACTATTGCACTTTCATAGAATGTTAACTTTTTGTTTTAGATGTACTTGTACTAATGTGTGTGCAGTGGCCCAGTCAAAGTCCATATCTCAGTCTAATAGAGAATTTGTGAAGATACTTGAGACTAGTTTTTCTCAGATGCTTTCCTGGAAACAAACTTTTGCGTCCAACACAGAGTTGCTGCAAAATCTGTATTAGAAGATATTTTGTTTTCGCACCATGTGAGGAAGATCAAGAAAATGTTTAAGTCTAAGTTTCAGAAACATAAAATATTTGTGATTTCTCTGATGCATGCATCAGAGCAGAGGAAGTATAATCAGTGGCTTGGTGTGTATTCTGCAGGGGGTTCTTCAAAACCGCTATTGTGCACCACAAACACTCGCCAGACGTCAGTGAAATGTGCCGTCATCTCTCTTACATCATCATCTCAGCGGCTGTCTGGAAATCCCCTCTCTTTCTCTCTCTCTTCTCCCATTACCGCAATATCCTGCTTTAACTCCTCCGTGATGTCACACGGACAGATCTGGAGCGCTCTCCGCACCCTCGTTTGGTCAGCAGTAATCGGAGAGGCATGACATAAATAAAACACAGCTGGGTTGGATTTTCACTCCAAATGCAAATTCAAAATTTTTTTTTCTTTTTTTGCTCCAGGCATCCAACCTGTTTCTGCTAATTCTCTTTCGTGATGCCAGTGAATTAATTGGAGCGGACTGTAGGGCAGTTCGACCTGGTGATGCCTGCAGGTGAACACACATTAACAATGTGTTCCAATTATTAAATTGATATACAATTGAGCATTTGTGTTTTGTAACTCTAGAAATGTAACTAAACTGCAGAAAAGTGGATCTTCTTTTACTTTGACTCACATGTGACAAACTAAAGGCCCTGGGGCCAAATCTGGCCCGCCATATCTTTTTATACGGCCCTCTAGACGCCAGAGGGACTCATAAATAGAACCTTCCACATAACAGATGTATGTCTATACATTACTTTTTCAATCATGTTGAAGTAGTTTTTGTCTATATAGTGCCAAATTATATCAGTCTCTCAGCTTTGTAGAAATTCACGCAAAATCAACAGGCTCCAGGATTTTTTTACGCTATCGCAGTTTTGATTTTACTGCAGGTTTTCCGCACAAATGGTCAAACCAATTGTGTTTAAGAGACTACCAACTCCCACCTGAAGGTGACGGTGTTTCTTACCTCTCCCCTTACTTTATCTCAGGTTAGCAGTCGCTCAGACCCAAGAAAACATGGAGAGCTCCGACGACGGGTGCGGTGGATTCACATTTACTTCATTTGAAACCAAGTTTTGCTGAAGTGCACCAAATACACCGTGAAAACTAAAGGGAAAAACAAAATACATCTGCTTAAGTGCTTTTGTTTGACACATAACATTACACAAAAATGCTAATTTCTAGGGCTGAAATTATTCCTCGATTGATTCGAGTACCACGATTATTAAAATTCCTCGAGGAAAATGTACCTGCCTCAAAGCTTCGTTAATTTATGTTTTATTTTTTAGCGCACCGTGTTCCGGACGGAACATTACTTGCGTTGCACAGCGCTCTCACTTCCGCCACATAATCATGGTCCGCAGTAGCATCTTCAGCCTGGCTAGCTTTCTGAGAGAGGACAAGCTGCCGTTTCTTAGCCCTCTCGAAAGCAGACTGTCTCGTTGCTGGTGAAGTTATTCCAGGCAAAAA
>CAEGAE010035478.1:0-12637 GCA_903067095.1 Girardinus metallicus | reverse complement strand
TATATATATATATGAGATAGTCCAGCACATAACAGCAGGGTGCAAGATGCTGGCAGGGAAATCGTAGATGGAACGACATAACCAAGTGGCGGGCGTAGTGTACAGAAACATCTATGCAGAATATGGACTGGAAGCCCTGAGATCAAAGTAGGGAACACCCCCAAAGGTGGTGGAAAATGACCAAGCTAAGATCCTATGGGACTTCCAGATCCAGACAGACAAAATGGTAATGGCAAACCAAATGGACATTGTGGTGGTGGATAAACAACAGAGGAAAGCAGTTGTGGTGGATGTAGCAATACCAAGTGACCACAACATCAGGAAAAAGGAGCATGAGAAACTCGAGAAATACCAGGGCCTAAGAGAGGAACTGGAAAAGGCCTGGAAGGTGAAGACGACAGTGGTGCCTGTGGTCATCAGGGCCCTCGGGGCAGTCACCCCCAAACTGGAGCAGTGGCTAAAAGAGATCTCAGGAACAACATCAGACATCTCAGTCCAGAAATGTGCAGTTCTAGGCACAGCCAAGATACTGCGCAGAACCCTCAAGCTCCCAGGCCTCTGGTAGAGGACCCTGGCTCAGAGGATGAGAGAGACCACACGAGGAGGGTGAGAAGGGAAAAATCTTTTTATTGTTATATATATATATATATATATATATATGTGTGTGTGTGTGTGTGTGTGTGTGTGTAAAGGTACAGGCAGATGTGTTCCATGTTAGAAGTACAGAAATCTTACTGTGAAAATTGAAACTATGAACAGCTTTGTCTAGTAAATGTGGTCACATTAATAATACAAACAAACTGAAGTGCAATAGGGTTTAGAGTGTTATTTGCAGAACATATATTAAAACATAAAAATGTATAGACTTAATAAAATTTGTTGTATTTTCTTGTGCTTCTCTAAGCTCTTAGTTTCAATATGCCATTGCATGGTGCATACTTTTTTATTGTATGCAGTAATGCTCTGTGCTAGGAGTAGTAAGAGTATATCATTTTTGTTTGTATTTTTGGCTAGTATGGTCACAAACTTGTGGGCTTATTTCATCATCAGGATATGCCTGCTTCACAGTTTCCATATCACAGTAGTTCTAATCTACTCATCACATGTTGGGTTAATCATTTCTAAGAAAAGGAAAATGTATATTTTCAACTTATGAATACACAGCAGTGGCAGTCAACAGCGTAAGTGAAGCAAAAGTATTTTGTCTCACTCTGGTGAGTCATTAACAGACTTCTAAGGGGAGCTGCAATGTTCACTCTAAAGTCTCAGATGGAAGTGATGCTACAAACTACAACAAATCACTGCTGTCAGATCTGCTGGTGAAAGTCTAGGTGTCAAGCCTCAGACTAGAGTAAAGAAAAAAATACAGCAAAGCTAAAAGCTCCAGGCTGATAGGCAGGTGCTTGTTCTGAGAAAACAAGCTGTCTTTTTTTAGCCTCACATAGTGTACCTGAATGGCACCATTTCAGCTGTGCCTTCATACACAGTGGGAATTATGTGATGAAAGAGGAAAGCTTGATCCACCCCTAAACTAGGTTGAAGACAAACCAAATCAAAAATCCATAGGACAATGTCCATCTCCAGCTGTGTGGAGACTGACCCTTGATAGGTGAACAGTCCATCACAGAGCCAATAAAAGTATAAGGCATATTGGTGTCTCTTCCCATTTGGGGACAAACAAAAAAAAAATCAGTCTTCCATAAATGTTACAGCATAATTTGATAAAAAAAAAAATAAATCCACATGTAACACTGCTGGGTAACTTAGTCCATACTGGTCAAAAAGAAATTAAAACATTATTTCCAGTTTAGCTTTGTACCATCCATAATATTCTGTGGACAAATATTGACAACTGCCATCACATTAAACCATGTCAATTTCACCAACATATTTCTGTACTTTTTTACTCTATTTTTTGTGCTCACAAAAAATGAGTAAATTGTTATCATAATACAGCCTGGTAGTCCAATATGTATGAAAAAATAGTAAGCAAACTGCAACATTTTTTATTTCTTTTTATTTTAGTGTTTGAATCGCTGAATGCAGAGCTGAAGATATTATATTGGCCAGGCTCCTTGGAAAAAAGATGAAGCCTGCACCAGTGGTCCCAGTTACCTGGTATTTTTAGACAGAGCCATCAGGGAGGCCCAGCCAGAACAGATGGTTGTATGTGAGAAATTAGAATGAAGTTTTAACTGATCTACTATTCCTTTTTGCTTAATGCCACTGTGTAAGCTCTTTCCATATGCAAATACTCTAGTCAATTGTCCATGTGAAATTGAATCTGTACAGTATTTTTTAAAAAATACTTATTAATTGTTAAGATAAATAGAATGGAACCACTAAAAGCAAATTTAATTTACTCAAGCAAGTGATTTTTATACTAGCATACAGAGATAAAATTTTGCTGATTAAAAAATAAAGCAAGTTAAACATGAGTTGATTCCAACATTATTCTATCAATCTGTAGAATAAACTTTTAACCAAAACCCTTTTTGTTCGTCAATTTATTTTCAAGTTTGCTTATCAACTTGAAAATAAATTGAAATGCATAATCATGTGCGAAAGAGTTATTTTTCCAAGATATTTATCCTGCACTCCCATTTGGAAACTTGTTGAAATGACTTTCAGTTCTGTTTATTTTAGAAATTTCACTGCATTCAATTATTTGTTTTTAACACATATCAATGGTATGAAAATGAGAACAAATTATATTTTAGATTGTAGGGTAAGGAAGCATTAACGTAAAAGTACTAAGGCTGTTGAGGGTAATCATATCTCTTTTCCTCTCCTCTTTATTTTCTCTTATATGCATGTGATTAGTCTTTTTTTTTTCCTGCTTTTACAGAGCCCGTTTGAGGCTAAAAATTAAATTAAAGTCTCTGGGCTGAATTTCTCAAAGAAATGTGAATTTTAGAAAAAAAAAATTAATAGTCTTATCACAAGACCTTTAAAGGGGAAGTATTAAGTAGAAATAACTTTTTGGAGCTTTATGTCATGTCTTATTGTTATTTTCTTATCAAAAACTTACCTAGAGTGTTACTTTGATTCTTTCGTGCATGTTTGATAAATCCTTGAATCTCCCATGTTAGCAATTTGAGGGCGCCCAAACTGTTGCTCACACAAATTGCCAGCTATTTTCACAAAACTCCTCCTTGGAGCTGCAGTCTCCAGCTGAGTTCCCACTTTATGGAGCACCTTTCCTTCATGCCTTCCCAACTCGGCTCCAACAGACTAGCAGCAGCAGCAATTAGTAAACACCTGGTAGTAAGCCTACTGAGCTCATCATACCAACTATTTAAGTCCAACACTCTAAAAACAAAGGTTGGTAACGCCATAATGAAGGAGCATTGCTGTGAGGACATGCTGAAGGCAGTGTCGGAAAAAGTAGTAGCTTATCAAAGAGACAGAGGCCAATTTCAAGGCATCAAATTGCATAGTCAAATTTCTTGTATCTTATGTTTGATATATACAGCATTTTAATGACAACTGAAAGTTAAATAGTTACTTGATTGTGTTATAAAAGGACATTATGTGCCTGGAAAATACATAATACCTCGCCTTTCAGACTACTGTATTTTCTGGATTATAAGTCCCATTACTCAAAAAATGTGTCATGAAGAAGAAAATTGCCCTGGAGTATAAGTGGCTTTATTTTAGAAATTGTCAAATATGAGGGGGGCCTTGTCCATGTTACACA
The DNA here is from genome assembly GCA_903067095.1 of Girardinus metallicus. Taxonomy (NCBI): domain Eukaryota; kingdom Metazoa; phylum Chordata; class Actinopteri; order Cyprinodontiformes; family Poeciliidae; genus Girardinus; species Girardinus metallicus. Next base: position 8,937 of record CAEGAE010035478.1, on the reverse strand, counting down.
TTGTGTTCACTTACTTGCTTTTTAATAAACTCATAGAAACTGTTGGCTTTGGCTTAAAAGTCTGCTGGCAGTTTGACACACAGATGTCCATGCTCTAAATCAGGGTGGTCAGAAACGACTCTGCTCCACTGGTGTTGTGACGATCTGAGGTACCTTGTCAGATTTTCCAACTGGAGCAGAGACCTATGCAGTAATCCAGGGTGTTAGAGAGGTCATTGCGTTCATTGAAGCTGTTATACATGAAAACAATCAGATAAAGAAAGGACAAAACAGGAAAGTTATGCAGTTAGGTGAATAGAATACAAAGTCACATATGTGCAATAAAGGTTATTTGGACAGTGAGGGCCAGCTATGTATGTTGCGTGAACAGTCATTAAGATTATATGAAAATTAACAAAAAACGTATAGAATGCAAACAAGCAGTGCAGCAGCAGGGGAAGAACCAAGTAGCATCACAGAAGAAGCAAGTGATGGACAATGAAACCAAGAAGCTATAAATACACCGATAAATGCGTGGAGGGCGACAGACAGCCAGAAGGCCCGGTCAGAGGCAAATAGAGAACAGCCGAGGGAGAGTGCAGGCAGGGGGGAATTAGGAAATGGAGAACAGCTGGCAATGGGAGCAAACTGAGGGAAGGTGAAAGAAAAACGGCGCAAGAAGAGGGGAGACTAGAAGACTAAACAAAGGGAAAAACCTAACCAAACAGAAACAAAGCTTAACACACAATCGCCCTAGGATTGTAACAGGTCTATGCAACTTAATGCTTGCTTGTTGGTAGTCAAGCAAGCATTGACTACTAATGCTTGCTTGACTATGCATCAAATTTCTGTAACAGAAATTTGATGCATAATTTACTGCACATAGTTGGTTGTCATGCTTTTATCAATCTTAACTGGAACACCTGATATTACGTAGTTTCTCTCAAAATTCTTAAAACACAGCTACAGGCTTTTGGATTAGAACACATGCACTAACTATTGCAATTAGATTTGTAGAGATGTATACTAAAAGAAAAATGAGAAAATATAAAGTTCTAAAATCTGTTTGTATTAAACAAATAATGCTAAAACCAAGTAGCAAAATAATTGCTTTTCGTGTACATACTAGTTTTAATATACAGCATTTTGTGTCTCAGTGTTTCACACAGTTGCATGGAATCCATCTGGAGAGCTTGGTCATTATGTTGTTAAGTTTCTGCTTCGGTGAGCAGAGCATCCTCACAGCTGGGCTTTAGGTAGGCTACAGCACACCAAATGATGGCAAACTAGCTTCCAGTGAAGTGAAGTGACTCACATTGCATTCAGTGGATGGGCCCTTTCCTGTCAAGCTTGATTTACCATCATCTGTCATCCTGGAGAAACGAGTAATGCTACTTATTCTACCAAATATGCATGAGGTAGAATAGGTGAGCACATGTGGTAAACAAAGAGACTTTTTCAGACACATATTTAAGAGATACATGTACCATAAAAGTCCCCACATGCAGAACGATCAAAATGGAACGATTGTGGTAGCACTGCAGACTGATGTAATCACTAAATGAATGAGCTAAACTAAATTGATTTTGTCCCAACATTTTGTTTTGATTGTGTTTTCTTTATGTTTGTCTCTGGACCTGCACCATTAACTTATTGTCGCCGTTATTATCTGCAATACCACTGGTGTGCGTGAGGCATATGCTTCCATCAAACTCTCATTAACCTTGCCTCTGATTATGTCCTGTATTGGGAGATTACTCTCTGAGATTTGCCTCACAACAGAGTGGCCATTTGCAGCTCAATGATGATTAACTGTCCAAACAAACTGTTTCCCCCCCGGTCTCTGTTCACACAACTGTGGACATGCAACATGGTCTTCAGATGCTCAGGACAACAAATGGATACTGAGACATTTGCTTAGAGAAAGTAAGAATATGCTATTGATTTAAGATTACTGTATCATTCTCGTTCTTTTATAGGTATGAAGGTTGAACATAATCATATCTTAATGTTTAAATTTAACAAAATCATTTCATGTGTCAAGTTCTGTCCAATTTGTTCAGATGGCCCTCAGAAATAATAGACAAATGTATTTCGCACAATACACTACCATATTACACAGCTTCCAGAGAAGTGAAGTGAACAAATATTTAGAGGAACATAAAAGCCAGTGAATAAAACAGGTTTTAAAATATGTTTGAAAGATATGTAATGTTGGAAATTCCAGAATAGACAGAAACTGTTACTTAAGCTGTTCAATAGCAGCAACCACAATGACCTTTCCCCCTATGTTTTACCATCAATGAACAAAACTGAGCATTTCTCCAAAAACCTTATTGATCAAGTGAGAGTATGTAAAATATCCTGAGGTAGTCTAAATTAAAATCAATTCTGCATCGCACATATAGCCTTTGTAAAAATGCTAATATGGCTGCAATGGGGTCTCAATTGCATGTGCTCTCTGCTGTCAGTCAATCTGTCACCCTAATTCCACACAAAAACTATTCAGTACAAGTACAATAAAATGAAGGTGTTAAGACTCAGATTTATTTCAATTTTTTTAAAGTATCTTCACCTTCACCTCCCCACTTCTCAACAAGAAAGACTAGCTTTTCAAATAGTATCTACAATTTTGTTTAACAAAGGGCATCATATAGTTGCTTAAAATGTTGAATGCTTTGAAATTTTACCTTTCATAATATAAGACTTGTATTTTGTTCCTGAAAATGGCTTTCACTATGAATCTGGTAAGGTAAACCTTGTTGTTGTCCACAAAGCAGTGAGATGAGATGTCATGCTTTTCAAACATGTAGCCAGCATACATAAATATAGTAAATAATACTAAATGTACATAGGCACAGTAGAGTTGTTACATCACAACAACAATTAAGTGATGTATTTGACAGTTCATGCAATTCATAGTTTCTAAATGTAAGACTGCTATGCATCTCTCAGTTAAACAAATGCAGTGTGTATTAAATCATCAAACACTGCTATAACACAAGATATATTTGATTTTTAAAACTTTAACCAAGCTGCCTTGTTGTATACGCAAAGGTCTGACAAGAACTAATGTAAATAAGATCAAACTAGACCCAATAGAAATGCTTTTAATCAAACATGTATCCTGGCCAACAGTGCAGTAGACTCATTTTTACTTTCTTTTTATAATAAGTCGAATGCTGTGCTAGAGGAAGATAAGTCCTTCCCTTTAAGAAACTGGCTATGTGAGAAGCAGTGGGATTACATGTATTTGTGGTTCCTAAATAAGAAATGACACCTGGGTTGAAAAGGTAACCTGAACCCCAAATGACATGTTGAACTTTGACAACATTTGTGCTGATGGATTTACATCTCACCCAGACTCCGTACTTATTTCACACTCAAAGACATTCTCTCACATTGAAAAATCCCCCCCTCTTGAGATTCAGATGGTGTGTAAGAGTACCATTAGCACTAAAGATAAAAGCAGAGAGATGCTATATGATGGAAGACCATCTATTTCAATCAAAAGGTAAGGTATGGATGGTCTGCAAATACAGTGCTAGTAATGAGCCAACCCCTACCTCCTCAGGTAGCAGATCTGCAATCTACCTATGCAAATTCTGTGCTGAGTAAATGAAGCCACATCATTTAAAATTTAAATTGACAGACAAATAAACTAAGGGTCTAACAAATGTGCAGACTTTCTACTTGCCTTCTTTCAGAAATCTAATAAAGTTTGCTGATTCACCAGAATATAATTAATATTTGTTTTAATTTCCTCCAAGCTTTGAGTTAATACAGACCAATCAATATTTAATGCTTTCAGTGCACATTTAAAACTGTGCTCTGAGAGAGAGTAATTCGAAAGCAGCACAATGACCCACGTTATTTTTGAGTCAGAAAAAAAAGCACATCCGCATTCTGTTTTGAGAAACATTTATGCCACAATTGTCATTTGAGTATGTATTCTTCAATTAAAAAAATCACATAGAAAACAAATTGAAGTGTTTTCTTAATTGCTGCATCAGTAAGTTAGCAGAAAGGTAATTATATTGTATAAATTACAAATGTAACTGAACACCACATGCCTAATGTTGATTTATATGTCAGTCAGAAGCAGTGAACCAAAGATCTCCCCAGGAGTTTGTTTTTGCTTATGTTAAATATAAAACATGCAATACAATACAAGCCACAAATTATAAGGGGGTTCTCTTGAGGCAGAACAGTAATCCAATGCTTTTAAAAGCATCAATAAATGTGTTTTATACCCACTGAAATGTTTTCTATTCTCTGGCAACAGTTCAGCTTACGTTTTAGTGAAATGGATTTAATAGAATAACTTCAAAAGATAGCAAACTTTGCATGCACCAATTAGTGTTACAGTAGTCTCTTTGCCAAATGGTTCTGAAGTTGTTCTCAAATAAAATCAACTTTTTAAGAAACATCAAGTCACATGTACTGTGGAAGAGCATCAGTATTACATCAGTATTACAAATAAACTCAAAAAAGGCAAAGTCAGACAGCTGGGAGGTTCTTTGTTGAAGATTAAAGGAATAAATACTGATTAGATACAGAGAGGGTTTAGCAGGCAATTATACAAGGTCCAGGCATGCAGAGGTAATGGAAGCCAATTTTTATTTTCTCTCTATACTGTTACTCAATGTTTTACTGGTGAACTCATTTTAGCTCAAGAAAGTAAATTATTGAAATGCTGAAAAATGAGAACACTATGCACGGACAAATTGTTATTGCCGTCCAGCCAAAACATTTATTAGGTAAATTTCACACATACTAACACATCGTTAGATGTAATTCATATCTTCAAACACGACCCTCAAGTTGTGTTTCCAATATGGCAAATATCCAACACCAGGGCAGAACAACAGCTGAATACCTATTTAGCAAAAACAACTGAATGGATCTGCACAAAAGTTTGAACATAACTACAGGGTCATGGGCAAGGCGATCTCAACAATGTTGTATTGAGAGGCTCAATGCAAGCTTATGAAAACAATTATAAATCTGACTTTTTACCTAGAAGAGATGAGATAATAAACGCACATTTTCAGGATTTATTTCTTGAACAAACTTGATCACTTGATATTGTAGCTTATTCACAGTAAATATTTGAATATTTTGTGAATTTTGGAAGTTTAGTCAATAGCATGACGTTTATAATATATCACTTAAGTAGGGGAACCTATCAGTTTAAAATTGTACTTCATTCTGTAAGAGGTAAATCAAATCAGTTCACATAACCATCTACAGATTTGTGCAGGTTTTCTAAATATAACAAAATATAAAAAAACTTTATAATTACTTGACAAAAAAAGTTAAATTATTGAAAGAAGAAAAAAGAGAAGAGGGTGAGAAAAAATAAGCTTTTTTTTCTCTTTTCTTTTTTTTTTTTTTTTACAGGCAGCTGCTCGGGTACAGTGTATTAGACAATGTGGTGAGGTGGGTTTGTTGACCCGTGTCCCCCACCTTTCAAATTCCATCTCCCTCAATGAAATCAGGTGTCAAAGTTTGCAGAAGATGTTGTGAAAACAAGCCCAACTCAATAACGGCCAGGGCTGTCACAGCTATTGAGACCGACGATAAAATAACCTAATAAACAAGAGAGAGTTGTCTTCGACACAGTGCTGCTGTCACAGTGGACAGCAAGGCACAGATCTCTTACAGCACATTTTCTACAAGGCTTTGAATAGATTAAAAAAAGTCTATATCATGTGTTCAACAAACTGAAAAGCAACAGGGGCATTTAAAAATAACCCTAACTATAGATATATTGAATATATCTTCTATTATATCTTCTATTTTAGTTAGGAACTTGTAATCTGTCACTCTTTTAGTAATACCCATTGGTTTACAGTAAAGACTGTATTCCAGTAAAAATATTTTCAAAATATTTTTGTATTGATTTATGACTTTTATAGTTTTTTGTTTAGTCCTATTATGCTTAGTGGCTTTTATCTCTGACTTTTGAAATATCTTTTTCTCAGAAGTTATGATGGACTTCTGATTGAACATTGCTTTTCAACTGTATTTTACTTTACTGACAAGTGTAAATGATCTTATGAAAACAGGCAAAGATATTTTTTGTTAAAGACAATGAAATGTACCTTATAACATTCCATTAATAGAAATTGTGAGTAATAACAAAAAAGTTAGTTTCGTTCTATCATATTTTCAGGTCATACTTGTAAACAAATCAGGCCTGAGAGGAGCCATTAATTACTTGCTGAGATCAATAACTGAGCTATTGTTTTAGTCACTAGTCTAATTTCAGCAGTGGGATACGGTTGAAGATAGTGAGAAAGAGGCAAAGGATGACACCAAAAGGCCAAAACGAGATGTGTCTTCCCCATTAATCAATGCCTTCCACACAATTTGCTGTCTGTGAATTGGGACTGACCCATCTCAAGGGTCACTTGCCAATTTTCGGCTGCAGTCAGCCCGCTTTGCGCTGAGCTGTGTGCTTACACCCAACGTTTCGTTTGAGTGATTTATTCTTCAAGATCATGCCTGATGCATTTCTTTATATGCAAGACAAATGTCCTCACAAAAGGCTCTTGCACATTATTGCTGGGAATATAAACAGTTTTTTTTACAAAAGCTAATTGTGACCATATATGTACTTGGTGACCATGTGAGGTTTTTATAATTCTGTTTATCTACTCCTTCTCCTTATTTAACGTTATGAAAATTGCAGCAAACTGTGCACAGATTTCCATAAGATTTAGCTCATACTTTGTACAAATCTAAGAAACTAATGTTTCCAACCTCCAAAGTCAATTTCTTTAAATGCATAATCATACAATAATGTCTGAGAAATAAACTGCCTACAAGAATAGAATAGTATGCTACCTTGGACAAAAATATGTTGGAGGGTGAATGAGTAATCCTGAAATGTCTAAAAATTCTGTACTGGTTTCTCTTTGCAACAGTATCTTTTTCTCAGCAAGTTTTTATTTATACTTACCTGGAAAGACCCGGCATCATCCTCTCTACTGCTGGCCTCTGGTCTAATATCTAATATTAAATAATAATTAAACATCTGAACAGAAATGAAAGAAGACTGAGTTTATTTGCAGCATTAACTGACCATCTAGAAAAGTAATATAGGTGGGTAGAGTATCCAAAATCGGACTCAAGTTAGAGTAACACTACTCCAATATATTTTCACTCAAGTAAAAGTAAAAATTAGCTTTCCGATAAATTGCTCAAAAGTAATACTTGATAAAAGGGTTATGCTAATGCTGAGCATCTGATCATAAAATCTGATTTAATATATCAAAATGATGACAAAATATTAAGTTATGTAGAAATTCTGGCATTTTAAAAACTAAAATTGAAAAAAAAAATACCACAAATATAAAATAACACATTATATATATATATATATATATATATATATATTAAACAAGCTTCCCACAATTTTGACTAGCTTCCCACAATTTTGCATAGAGAATATCAACAGTACACCCAAAAGGTCTCACAAAAGAGAGTACATTTAATGCACTGCATGCCTCAGGTAAGGTATGTATTTATGATTCAACAATAAGAAAGAGACCGCACAAAAACAACAACCACGAGGGGGGGGGGGGGGATATGGCAAAAAAACCCCAACAAAAACAGTTTGGTTTGCCCTAAAACAGCTTTTTGGAAAAGTATTCTATTCTAAGACAAAAAATAAAAAAAAAACATTTTAGAAGGCATGTGTCCTGTTGAATTTGTAATATAGTTCTTCAGTATAAAATATATATGGTTTAACCACCCTTTCTGCTGGGACTTTCTGACTTCTAACAGAAAGTCCCAGCATCAGTGTCTGAAAGCTCAAGTTCACTCAGGTTCAACAGTTGAATGATAAACCACCTTCAATTGGCTCAAAACTAAAAGGAATTTAATTTAAGATTGGCCTAGCGGAACTCCAGTCCTTTTGTCCACTGGGATGCCACAGGATGACCTAAATCAGCCTTCAAATGTATACAAAGTAAATGAATAAATATTTCTGCAAAGAACAGTGGACCAACACTCATCAACAGTGATGTAAAAGACTCCCTGTTAGTGCAAATGCCTGATGGCAGTTGCCACCACTGAAAGCAGCATAAACATCTTGTGGTTTTAGGGAGCAATTACTTTTATATAGGAGCAGACTGGTCTGGATAGATTGTTTCCCTTAATAAATGAACTCATCAGTTAAAAACAACATTTAGTATTTACTCAGGTGATCCATGCCTGATAATGAAAATGAATGATCTGGGAAAATTTTAATGCAGCATAAAAATAAATAAAGAAGAAATCTGTAAGGGAGGCAGGTGCTTTTTCATAGCTGTTGATGTACAGCAACAGACCTTTATTCTGTAATAATGCACATTTTTCCTAGCATCAAAACACCTCACTCACTCTTGTTCCTAGCTTTAAGACAAATCAATGAACCAATCAATGAAGTTCATTTAGTTGAAATCCCTGGGGATTTAATGTTGTTGCTAGGTGACCAAAAAAAAAAAAAAGACTCAATCTTTTCTGAAACTATATATGGGTAATAAAAACACTAAATTGCTTTTCAGAAAAAGGTTTCCTCACAAAGCAATATTAACACTTTGGTAATATGAATAGAGGAAAATAATTTATAAAGGTATTATGGGCTTTGCAGCATTTGTCAACTACAGTGTGTGATGAATGTTTGAGTAAGCCTGACATATAGTATACACTCACTTGGAAAACCAAAATTCAGAGATTTGTTAGCATTTGCATGAACATGTTACAACCCCTCCCCAAGACCACCAAGGGTAAATTCTGGCACTGGGTGTAACACAAAAATCAGTAATCTAAACAGTTGATGTCAGTAGCAAAATAGTTTATTTTACAGTTCAGGTAAAATCTCAATCACAGGAGGCAGAAAACAGAGGGAAGCGTTAAGCTTCAGGGTCTCCAAGGCCAAAACAGTAAACAAAACACCCCCTTTTAACT
>CAEGAE010035477.1:0-47322 GCA_903067095.1 Girardinus metallicus | reverse complement strand
ACATAACTATTTTAACTAAACAACTGTTACACATGTGATTAGTGCTACCATTTCAAATGAAGCTTAGTGACAATTTCAAAATAAAAGCCTCAATAGTCCTATGAGGTAAGTGCACCGCCGTAGGCGGTGCAAAAATGTTAGCATTTATTAGATATTTTTCTCAGGACAGTGAACTGCCTTGCGCAGCAAGGCATTTCTTTAGCATTAGCACAAACATTAGCATTTCACTGCCCCCACTAGCATTAGCTTTTTCCCTGAAACAAGCTTTTACCTTCTTTTCTTACTTATGAGCCATGTTTCGTATACTGAGTGGAGTACGTCAATGACAAACAACATGCTACTGACAGCATTCATGCTAAAATTAGCATTTTGGCTAATTTTAGCTTATGTATTCATTTTAACATACTGAATGGTTTGAGTCCATGTTAGTCAACATTCTTGTGGCTCTCTTTACTTTAGCTTAGCATTGATGCTACTTTTAAGCATCAGAACGCTGGGTCCAAACCGACGGGCACACTTTGGCAGGCCCCGGTCAAATTTCTTCAGGAATTTCTAGTTAGATTAATATTATACAGCCCAGAAATGGAATTAGAATTAGAATAAGTACGGACTTAGAATCCAGAAATACTTAACAGGAACAGTCACTACTTAGTTACTTTAATACAACTACTTTTTAGAAACTGTGACTACTCACTTTTAACCCAGAAAAAGATTAAGAACAAACTTAGAATTTAGCTCAGAAAAAACTGTGGAGAATTCACTATCTAGACCAGTACTACATCATCATTATTTAGAAACTGTGGAGTACTCACTTTTATCCCAAAAAAGGAATTAGATTAGTCACTCTCTAGCTTATTTTATCAGAAACTGTAGAGTACTCACTATTTAGATGCCCAGAGGACATTTTTGGATCAACAAGGTTAGACAATTTTTTTAGACTCCTGTTCTCTCATCCCAGAAATGGAATTAGACCAGAGGACACTTAGCAACCCTGAACAGGAGCACCTAGCTTACATACTTTAGATCAACATTAGATTATTTTTTCTTCTTTTGTTTGTATTTCCTTTTAAATCCTGTAAAGCACTTTGTATTGCCTTGTTGCTGAAAATGTGCTATATAAATATAATTACCTTTACCTTTACCTATGCTTTTGCTGTGTACAAACACAACAAAATATGCATCTCATGCAAATACAGAAGGTATGCGTTGATCTTAATAAGGCAAACAATTGAAATAATTGCAATAGTTGAAGAGGGGAAAACTGAACTGTGAAAAACAAAGCTGAACTTGTCCTGCTACCACGCACAGTATCACAGGGTAGGTTAAAAAAAAAAGAACAAATTCCTAATTACACTGTCAACTAAACAATGGATGGCATAATGGGGTCATCAAGTCCCCATAAAAATTCACTTCAAGTCTTGTGTACATTTCTTTAACAGGGGTGACAATAAAATACATGCAAGGTTTTTTGGGTCTACTTTATTTTTCACAGATCATTTCAACTTGGCTTCTCCTTGGTTAGATGAAAAATTAAACGAGGATATGTTTGTGTCATTTCTACGTTAAAAACTTAGAATTGTCAGAATTTGCACTTTTTAAATATGACTCCACTTCCATTTTCTCTATCTTCATGTTTCCAAACCAAAATATATTTTATAGAAAAGTCAGAGGCATCCATACAAAACAAACAGCTTTTCTCACCACTCTTGGCAATATAAGAATCACAGTAAACAACAACAACAAAAAAAAGCTGGATATTTTTGCCTTATAAAAACACATTACTTTCCTCTGGCACATGCAGCAGGAGGTATAATGACATTTCCCAGAAAGCATACGCTCTCATCAGCAAGTTGTTTCTATTTTGTCTTCCCAGATGCCTGATGTGGCTAATCCTCTCATAGAAAATGAGTTGGACATTGCAGGCTTGTCAGGAGAGCAACGTGAAAATAAACACGATCATGCAAATGGTTTGTTTCCTCGGAACAAACCGCCCTTTCATAAAAAAAATAAAACAGAGCGGCAGGGAGACAGATAGAGGTTACAGTGAGAAGCAACAAAAATGATTCAGGCAGGAAAATTTGCTTTAAGCTGTGAGCGCGGGAACAATAAGTGAATCTCAAACCACTTTTCGCTGAAGCATGGAGTCTAGAGAGTGTGTTGTTTTTCCGGCTGATGTGTGTGTGTCTGTGTGTGTGACTGACCCAGTTTGCCAAAGAGTTCCACTCCCAGGGCAGCATAGATGAAGAAGAGCAACATGAAGAGGAGACCAAGATTTCCCACCTGGAAGAGATACACATGTTAGACTCCCCTCTCCGCAAGGAGCGCGGCAGTGTAAATATTGCTCGTTTGAAACTCCAGGGAATACAAGGATTAAGATTTATGTCAATGTTTGGTTGAATTTAGTGTGTCTGACACTTATTTAACTTCATTTATGGCAAGACCACACTAGAAAAAAAAAAGTCTTCCCAGAATATAAATTCTTTGCTGTTTGACATGTTTTGCAAATAGAGCAGCCAACACCTGCTCAAAATGGAGATTAAACAGACTTTGAATAAAGCTGCTTGCAGATACAAACATTGTGTTCTTGCAGTTCATGATAAGAGAAAGGCAATGTCCTTCTCCTCTTTCTTGTGTTATGCTAAGAAACTGAAGAGTAAGAAAGGGCAAATAAAGTAGCAAAATGGGGAGACCTGGTTATAAGAGCCTGCTTTTAATAACTGCCTGTGTGAAAGACGGCACCGTTTTCTTTTTCAATCTGCAAGATATGCAATTAAACATGCTAGTTTACAGTGGTTGAGCCCTAATAAGAGTACTTGTTTACCTGCGGCAGTGCTTGCATGACAGTATCCAGGAGAGCTCTCATTCCCTTTGCCATCTTCAGAAGTTTTAGGACTGCAGGAGACACATAAAAAGGTTTAAAGTAGTATTTTACAAGTTTTAGCCAGCTTCTTTTGCAGACCAATTTATAATGTCATAAAAATGTCCTATTCATTATACAACACTAAAGAAATAGTTGTCCCGTCATATAGGATATGATTAAATTTCAGAGAGCCAAAAATGAATTTTCAAAAATTAAATTAATATGTAGATTAAAAAAAAATACACAAGCTTGGTTACTTTGTATGCGTGTGTGTGTGTGTACCTCGTGCAATGCGCAGTACTCTCATGATTCGGATGATGGTAGGATTTATTGGCAATGCAGCTTTCATTTTCAGCTCTTCCAGAGTGATTCCCATAATGGACAAGGCAACTATTCCAACATCCAGTTGATTCCACCTAAACACAAGTTAAAATTAATTTCAATGATACCAAAGGACTAACAGTGAAGTAACAAAATGACTTGTGACAAATGAAAACAACAGTTTTTCCTTGGTTGACAGTACAACGCCTTGCAAAAGTATTCCCAACCTTTGAGCCTTTTCATAGTTTATCATGTTAAAAAAAACTGAGAAAGGTGGTCATGGTTTTCTGCAGTAGGGAAGCTAATCAGAATTGACCATTATTTATAGCTCACTGTTTTCCAAGCAGGAGAATGGACATAACAGTTTAAGTGTTACTGAAAATGAAACCCATAATTAACAACAACAACAAAAAAACTATTAGACCATATTTGCAACAGTTTTAACTGAAATCTTTACAAACAAAAGAATGGAGGGAGATTCCAGAGACACGTCCTAGCATATCTTATAGCTAAAAAAAAGTCCTTAAACTCCAGGAAAGTACGTAGAGCAGTGAAAATATCAAATAACTTGTTTCCAGCAAATTACAGCTTCAGTTCGTGATGCAGGAATTTCCAAAAAATAAGATCAATCTTTGTCCTGGAAGGCCATCCCATCTTTGTGACATTGATGTTTGCTTCTGAATCCAAGCCTATGCATTAACTGTGCTACGTTTCTCATGTTCAAAACTAACTTTGGCGGCCTCTGTATATAGAAAACCCTCTACAGAATCTGATCTTTGGTGCCTTCCTTAGGGTGGCAATGACCCTATGTTGATAATGTCTGACATGAAAGGACAAGCAAAGTAAATAACTGTACTTTCTATATTTACAGAGCTAAAAGAAGAACAAGAGGATGGGAAACAGACCTAATATTGGTTCTGCCAGAGTGCTGATCGTAAACAGTGAGCCAGGCATTTAAATTAATGGGTAGACCACCCACTTATCTCTTCGGGGGAGAAAACTGTAAATTTAGCCCTTAGACAAGTTGAACACACTCACTGACCGTGTTCAGTCTACTTTACTAAACTCGAAGCCAACAAACCATGTTAAAATACTGGGATAATATTAGTATTTTTAACTACCTATCACACATGATGAATGGAGAAATGGATTTGGTGTCCAGCGCACATGAAAGTGTTTCATATTTGCACTTGTGGTCTATTGTACCTGTCTTTGAAGAACCGATGGAAGCCAAAGGCCACAAGTTTGAGCAGAGCCTCGATGACAAAGATAATGGTGAACACGTAGTTGCAGTACTTCAGAACCTCCTCCAAATACTGCAGGAACACAGACACAAACATGTGAAGGACATCTCACACACAGAATACTTTCCTAACTGATTGGAAAGTATTGATCGGATATGGCTTTCATTATAAACAGGCAAACACATCACTAAGGATAGTAGATTTTAAAATACAGGCACACCCAAAATGGTTCAAAACCCCAGAAAGATGTAGATTTAGAATAATGTTTATTCAACTAGTTTATTCCAGATGGGTAATAAGACATTCATCTCTTAAAAGATACAACAATGTAAGAGCGGTGCCATTTTAAAAATATGTTTTATTCAAATATTGTTTTGAGAATTTGAAAATTTTTTGATTATGAGATTCATGTGTTGACATTGAACATTTCCTTGCTGTCACTCTGATGTTTAGCCCCCTTCACAGATTTTTACTTAGCTTAAGTGAGAAGCCTAGAATGTTAAAGAACACCAACTACTAGCTTCTATGATAGTTGAATATATTTACTTAGTATCTTAAGGGACACTACATACTGCAATTAATGATAAGGAGGTTAGATATTACTGTTCAAGTTAACAATTTAGCTATGGCAAAATGATAAAGAGTGTATATTTTAAGAAAGTGAAAATTCCTTTGAAATGACAATGAACAGATATTTATTGAAGCAGCTTGGGATTTTTAAAACATTTATTCTCTTTTTGAGAATAAATGTTTGGGGAAAATTTTGTTATTTAAGACTTATCGAGATTTATTTCAAGCAAATATGCACAGGTGCACACACTACCTGTGGCTGATTGTAGTGCTCGATGCTCATTGTGAAGACATTGATACAAATGATGAAGGTGATGAAGAGATCCAGGTAGTGGCTCGTGCACAGAGTGTGGATGGTCAGGCGCAGAGGAGAGTAGTCGGCGTAGTACGGTCTCTGCTTGGCCTCTGAAACGCACAAACACACACGCGAGCAGACAGAGAAAGTGAGACACGGATAAATGTGAGCAACAGTTTTCGGTAACATTACATGTCCAGTCATGTGCACAATGAGGCATTAATTACTCTTATTTTGGTTTATTTTTTCAATCTTTGTTTGACCAAGATTGTATCCGAATGCTTCTTGCTGTCACAAAACACTCATGAAGAATATGATCCCAATTCCTGTGCACATGACTGGGACTGTGGTGTTTTCTAATATGAAAGGGCATGAGAGTACCAGGTGGGCTCATGATTTATTCATTCAGAAACCTGTTTCCTTTGTTAATGGCACAGCACATATCTGTAAGAAAAGACTGTGAAGAAACCAACAGGCTATGCACACTAATCAGATACATTGTGAATATTGGTTGCATGATTTTAAATAACTTTAAAGTTTCCAGCTACTACAAAACAGTTCTACTAGTGTAAAACTCAGATTAGGCATGTTGGTTCCTTCGTCCCTTTTTTCTGTTTGTCTTTTTTTTTTGTTTGTTTGTTTTTTTATTCCAGCCCTGCCTCGGGATGTTTTCACTAGTTTTTATTGTCCGCTACTGGATTCTTTCCTTACAGTCTTCTGTTTTCTACCTGTATTGCTTGATGTAAGAGCCCTGTGTTATTCTCTGTAAGTTCTTTTTGTTTTATTAAGGTACTTAATTTTACCACTTTCTATCTCTATGCTGGGGTCCTCTTCAAACCTAAAACATGACATAAAAATCCTGCAGTGAAGAGGGTTATAAAAATTGACAGCAGAGGTGTCCATAGTTGTGCCACTGGTCAATTTTGTAGAAAGCAATTACTTCTTATGGGGAATTTATTCCCCCGCACTGAACACATGTATTTAAATTTAAGGTTGCATTTTTCAAAGTGAGATTATGCGGCTCCAATAAAAGGTGAAATTATTGAAATGTTATTATACTGGCTACCCAGGTTATGTTCAACAGCACGCTTGTTAAAAGCAGAATTCTAAGTGTATCAGGTTAGTGATACAATCTTTATTGATTAAATATCTCACATTAATATCAATCATTTTAGACACTATATTTTTTATTGGCTTCAAGATAATATTTTCTATTTATCAGGTATTCTCAAGAATGCCTGTGATGGTGAACAAACACTGAAGCCTCTCTCGTCTCCAATAGCATCGCTTCAAAATAAAAATCTCAGTCGGTCAAAACTATATTCTGCAGCACTGAATAAGTTTGGACTGGCCAAATTCTGGTTTAAGAATATATTCTTAAACAGTTTAGCTTAAAACAGTTTTACTGAATGTTTTGGACCACTGAGATGTATTAATGAAAAAACTTAGGACTCGTCTTCCACTCACATTATAGTCTATTACATAAAGTGACTTACAAAAAAAGTAAGACAAAGAGCTGTAGTTTTTCACATTATGTCATGTTACAACCAGAAACTCCAACTTATTTAATTAGGATTTCACATGAAGGGCATTATTGGGAAGTGGAAGGAAAAGGATGTTTGGCTTTAAACTTTTTTTTAAAACTGATTTGCATTTGTGTTCAGTCCCATTTAATCACGCTCCCTCAAATAAAAATCACTGGAACCAACTGTCTTCAGAAGTCATCTAATCCGTAAATTAATTTGATCTCAAAGTGATTTATTCTGTATATAATTACAGCTGTTCTAAGAAGAGGTACTATTTGTGAAAAACGAAACTAGTGGAACTACCACCTCTGATTTGGAAAAACCATGGGCAGTGCTGAAGGAAACATTGTTAGAGGTCAATGAAATACTTGAGTAGGGCACATGTTCACTTTCTAGCAGGACAATGTCCCTAAATACACCCAGAATTTCAATGTAGTGTTTATCTTAAAACATATTCATCAGCTAAAACAGGACAGACGTACGTCCAACTCAAAATTTGCCCAGACTTGAAAATTGCTGGACACAGAGACTTACTATCCTGACTTAGTGAGCTTTAATCAAGAAGAATGGGTAAAAGTTTCTAATATGCAAGAATACAGAGACAAAATCAATAAGACTTTCAGATGTGATTGCATTGAATATTGACTCCATAAATGACTGACTCAGAGGGCTGAATAGAAATGCTAGCAACCATTTCTTGTTTTTATTTCTTCAGATTTTTTTTGGGATCATTTTCTTCCACTTTGCAGTTATGCACAATTTTGGTTGTAGCATGAAAGAAAGATGAATAGCTTTGCAAGGCCATGACAACTGAATCAATTGTTTTGTTTTGATTTTTTTTCCACTCATCTAGACTTAAAACATTACTATGCGCAAAAAGATTGGTTGTTATAGTATTTGGGTGCAGATTTGTGCTGATATCTTAACTAGTTTCTATTTCCTAAAGGCTGGAACCAAAAATTTACCAACAGCTCCGTTACCCAAGATATTACCCAAATGATTAACAGGTATAGCAGCCAAAACGTCTGCTATGTTTCTGAGTCTGCCAGTCAAAGCCCGTTTGGAGGAAATATCTCTTTTCTACCAGAGTCGAGAGGCATCTCAGGGTCTTACACATGCATTGGGAGGGAGGGAAGGAAGGGATGTAGGAAATTCACAGACGAAAATTTTTACCGGATAAAAATTTTCCGGGATGCATGCGAAAATTACAAATCAAATGAGGCTAAAATTATTATCATTATTTTTAATCCAATTTGTGCAAGTGTCACTAAAGCTTATCAAGCATAAGTGGTCATACGAATTAAGTGGAATTTGAGTGAAAATTTTAAATTTCGTATTTTGCTTACGGTGATAATTTTGATTCACTGTCTTAGGTTTTCCATGCAGGGTTAGGAAGGGACAGGATTGGCTGCAGTCATGCGGTTACATGCGTCAGATTGGCATAGCCCACAGCCTACTACAGTGATCAATCACATTTGGTGTGAGCTAGCCAGTCTTATAAACTCTCCCTCATTCCAGTTGTTGTTTTGCTAATCATTGCCCTATTTTTATTATCTTTTTTATATATGTTTCTTTTTTTCTTTCAAGCTCTGAAAGCAGGCAGTGCTCAGAAAAATAGACTACCGACCAGCCCCTCCATTCTCCTTACTCCTGCGCTTTTTATCTATCATTTTGAGCCTCTTCTCCTCCCGTAAACGGGCCTCCTCCTCCTCCTGGTCCTGCCGGCACTTGTGGAAGTTTTCCACCACAACACCGACGAACATGTTGAGGACGAAGAAGCTGACGATGAGCAGGAAGGAGATGAAGTAGAGGAGCATCCAGGGGTTGTGGTTCCTCACAGGCTGAAGATAGGGAGAAATATAAACTTTTAAATTAAATTCTGTTGATTAAAAAAAAGAAAAAAAACTGTCTGTATGAAGACAAGCAGATGACTAAGACTTTTAAGTCCCACAACTTAAGTCTTTCATGGGAAATGATACTAAAATGACATGCTGGCAAAGCTCTGTTATTTGATCTTATTTATTCTATTTGTAAATTTTTCTTCTTAATTGTTTTTGTTGAGGTGTTGCATATTTCGGCAATTACTCCCTCTGGTTTTGGATGGCGTGCAGCTGAAGATATTTGCTCTTACTTTTTTTTTTCTTTTACTTTCAGACAGTTGTTATGACGCATAACCATAGCAACAAGATATTATTTTTTTCCAACAGGCAGCAGCTGATTAGCATCTCAAAATCTCAAATAATTCTAACGACTTTCTAAACATACAGCCAGACAGTGATTTGAAAAGCAGTGGCAGAAGATCGTTTCAACATTGGGATAAATACTACACTCTACTGCCTGGGTGTAATATACAAAATTACAATTACATTCTTGTCAGATGACTGTGACTCAAGTGAAGCAGGTCACTCAGTCCTGCAGACACAATGCAAATACTTGCCTGTTGATTCAGCCCAACTGCATCTAGTCCATCATACATGATGTTGACCCAACCATCCTTACACGACAGCACAAACAAAGACATCAAAGCCTGTAGACAGAAAGGTAGTTGTACTTTAACAGATTTGCATTACCTTTACTTTGATGGTGCACTTTAATGTGATTGAGAAATGCACATTATTGCAAAAGGAATTGAGAAGCCATATAGTGTTGTACAACAAGAGACATTTATAGAAGAAGAAAAAACTCTGTTAGAAATAGTGTACAGTTAAAAAAATAATAATTCTGGCTCTTAATATTGTGCAAGCTTCATATAATCACGGATTTATTTGATTCATCCACACCTGAATCAAGTTGTCAAAATTGTACTTCCTTCGTATCCACTTGTAGTTGGCGAGTTCACAGTCTGACTTGTTTGTGACGTTTTTTGTGTCCAGACCCTCACAGTGGTAAAACTTCCCTTTGAACAGCTAGAAAAAAAAGAAAAAACAGGCAAAGAAAAATGATAAAAAAAAGTAATCTTCAGGGCTATTTGACTTTCATTAAGCTGTGACCTCAGGTGTGTTCAGCAAATAATGGCAAATATAAAAGGATGTTTCAAAGAGTGCATTGTTCCAGCAGAATTTCAGTGCTTGTGTAACAAATGGCCTAAGGGTCATGTTTTTTTTTTTCTGTTTTTTTTTAACACATACTCTAGTGGTGCATTTTCTTCCAAACTCACACCTTCGAAGAAGAAAAACACCAATATCTTCTTTTTGGATATTTTAGATGCTTTTCAATTCCCCATCGCTACGGTCACATATGCGCTGCTGAGCATTGACATTTAAACAACAATAGGCAAAGTAGCTCAGGAGAGAGGCAGAGAAAGAGATGCATCCCAAGTGTGGCTTGAGGAATTGATGTAGTGCAAGCTTGTGCGACTGAGTGGTGGGACAGTAATCACCTGGACCCCCAAGATTCCAAACACAATGAAGAAGGCGCAGCAGATCAATACAATGTTCCCAATAGGTCTTAGAGAGGTGATGAGCGTCTCCACGACCAGCTTCAGTCCTGGAGCGCGACTGATCACCCTGGAACACACAGTCATACACTGAGATACGGACAAATTAAATAGGCTTACAGCAGTTCCTTTAAATTAACACTTAAGTGATGGAAATAGGCAATGTACACTTGAAAAAACATTAAAAAGATGCAATAACCTGGTTTTGTGTAGACCCTAAAGATAAAAGTTTAAGTATTTTCAGCCGACATTCTTCTTTGGAAGAGATCGATCAGTATTTCTTGGCATGACAATATTTACACACTCTGCCCTGTGAAAGTTCACT
Organism: Girardinus metallicus; assembly: GCA_903067095.1. NCBI lineage: Eukaryota > Metazoa > Chordata > Actinopteri > Cyprinodontiformes > Poeciliidae > Girardinus > Girardinus metallicus. Next base: position 36,745 of record CAEGAE010035477.1, on the reverse strand, counting down.
TTTACACAACCCTCTTCATGTGAGCATACAGACGTTCTGCCGGGTTTAGTGATGGATTCCAAAACTTAAGTTTTCTCTCAATGAAGACACATTTTATATTAATTTTAAGATTGAGCTACTCTGGTGCCAAAAAGAAAAAACAACAAATTTTTGTGCATCTCTGGCTTTCTATCAGACACCAACAACTGTCAGTTTTGACACTGCATTTTACCATCTTTTTGATGCAGAGTTGTTTTTGGTGAGCCAAATACACTTTTTGGACATCTTGGAGGATTTCCAAGGATCATATATACATCTGGATGTTTTCTTCAAAAGACACTACTACTATCTTGAAATATGACAACTTCGTTGCTACAAACAGATCCGTGACAATTTTCTCTTAAAAGCTACTGCAACCCATTTTTGTTTCGGATCTTTGATCAGTTTCAAAGAAAAGTCAAATTTTTGTAATGTCATTGTTCTCATGTCCCACTTCACCATGGTGCATATTAAACATACTGTATTTTGCCTGACTAATTAATATGTTTGTACAATGGCATCCATTGCAAATTCTCTACAAATTTGTGACTAAGGAATGTCAGTCATAGATTCGCATTCTTTGTAAGACTAATAGTTCATGGGGCCAGTAGTATTATTTATGTATATTTTGGACCTCATGAAGTTGGTATTTTAACAAGATCTTGAACACTTTTCACATTCTACACACAAATAAACACACTATGTACCTCAGAGGGCGAAGGGTGCGTAGAAGACGAAGAACTCTGAGAATCCCCAGGATCCTGTTGGTGCCGGTATAGGCCAGAGAAACTAGAATGTCCACCAGAGACACAAAGACCAACACTCCATCCAAAACGTTCCAGCTGGACTGAAGGTAGGTTTGATTCCCAAAGCAGAAACCAAGAGCAACGACCTGTGGGAACAGTTAAAGCAGCAGGAAGTTACTGCAGCACAATTTAAGCCCTCTGGTTTTACCCCCCCTGCTGTCTGAGGTTAAAAAATGTCAAACAAATATAAGTGAAGATACTGTTGTATACCTTAATGGCCATCTCTGCTAGGAAGATCACAGTGAAAATATAGTTGGACACACTTAGAAATACTCGCTCCTAAATAGAAAAAAAAAAAAAAAACAACATTAAAAAAAGTAACAAGACATTGTTTAAACAAAGTATAGCTAAGTTAATCTCATTAACCAAAACAAGATGCTTGTAATGATGACACATTCTGCTCTAAAAGCAGCAGGAGTTCCCTTTATATGTGTCAGCTTGTAAAAAGCTTGCACATTTAGAAGACGTGCAATGTAAAATGAGTAAGGCTTCATTTTGCAAAGGCAGTCACTTTCTCTCTTTCAGAGGGTATGAAATGTAAGAAATTACCTAAAACCGCTAATTTAATCCAAGGGTTTTCTGAAAAATATAATAATAATAATAATAATAAGTTCTCTACTGACACATGTCATGGCTATTTTTATGTAATCTGTTTTTTTTTTCATTGAAATAACAGCTACTGTTACACATTGATTAGTATATAAAGGATAGATCCAAAGTAGGAATTTTTTCAAATTTTGTTTTTTTTCTTAAGTTGATAGTGACATGAAAAGATGGACCTGAAAAAAAAGTTTTACTTGAGTAACTTCACCTCTGCTCACAGATTTATTTCTCAGGTGGTGAATAAAACCTACATTTGAAATCAAAACAACCTCTTTTTTTTTTTTCATTAGTATAACTCAACTTTAACTCCGCCTCTCGCCCGGAACGTTAGCTGGAAATAGGCACCAGCACCCCTCCCAGCCCCACTAGGGACAAGGGTGTTAGAAAATGGATGGATAAAGATTGCAGAGGATGGATGGATATCTCAACTTTAATGTCTTTAAGTATGAGAAAAGTGAGGCTAATAGAAAAGTGTGTGAAATTGATGGTCTGAAAAAGACAAGTGGACTGTGTGTGGACAAAAGTGATTATGTAAGCAATGTTTGGCCATGACTCACCGTGCTGTGTGGATGTATATCAGGCCTCTCCAGAGCGATAGTGATGCAGTTGAGGAAGATGAAAACCAGAACCACATGGTCGAACAATTTGTGAGTGATCACAGCTTGGCACCACACACGGACTCTAAACAGACACAGAGAGTCATATATAAAAATACCTACTGTGGCTCTGAGCTATGAACCAAACATTTAGAAAAATGACAACAGGAAACTTCAGCTAAGCTGAACAAAAATTTAAAATTGTGGAAAAGGTGGAACGACAAAGCCAACAACTATCTGAGAAGATATCGATTCATTCATTTGTGTAAAAACTCTAAATTAACAGAGACATTAGCGAGTGACTGGAATCACACAACAATCATCTTGACCGACCTTGAAAAATAATCATTTGCTCTGAAGCTGAAAAATTAAATATTTTCTCTAATCATTTTACTAAAAGCTACCTCATAGACAATAACATCTTTTTCAGGTATTTATTGTTAACAAGTTCCAGTGTCAGGAGTTTACTATTGAGTTAAGAGAAGCACAGAAATTGAAGAAATAATAAAAAAAAAACTTGTTTTCTATTCAAGCTGAGACTGGTTTGCCTTTTTTAAGCCTATGGTTCTTTTAGCAGATAACAGGAAGGCTAAAAGGTCAAAAGCAAAGTTTGCAACTTTTGTCTTTTAACTGCTACGGAAGATGGTGATAACAATTTTCGAAGAACAAATATAGACAGCTGTTTCTGTAATGCCACTTTAAGTATGCTAATCAGAAATGTTATATTTCTAGGTTTAGAGGCATCTTGAAATTTAAAATTACTTCTCTGTCAAATGTTAACTCTATTCCTAAAATAAACAACCCCTCATGATAGTAAAGGTAGAAATATTTTCAGTGTTTTTTTTCAACTTGTTCTTTCTAAAACAGTTCTTAAAAATGAATCAGAAATGACTTAAGTTGGTATCTGCAGGTCAAAGATTTATAAAAATGAATTAATGGAGATTGGCCACAAAAGCTCTGACTGGTGCTTTGCTTGCGCCAACTGATTCAGGTGGTCTCAGGGTTTAAAGAGTCAGGATTTTACTGCTAATAAGTTTTCCATCATGGCATTTGCAGTTTAAACTCCTAACATGGCACACAATTTTTACACTGGTACGAAGCGGAGAATAGTACCGCAGCTATTGGTCCAAGTTGTCACAATACTTGTGGTAATAGCTTAGCTCAGCTTAAAGCAACATCTTTCTTTTTATAGTAACAATGTTCCAACCTAAATGTTTTCAATAAGTGATGACAGCAGGCAAGTATTTTTGTTGTGGAAACAGTCATGTGCAGACCCTACAGCAGAGGCAGATATTCTTAGTTTATTAAGTGGGTCTTATCATTCTGCCAATGTTGCTATAAAAAGGTCAAAACACCCAGTATGGACAAATGCTTAGCACAATACAATACATTATTTTAGTACAACAAATTATTGTATGTGGAAATAATTAAATCACGTACATATAAAATGTAAGCTACAATCAAGGCTCATCAACATTATCATTCCATTAGATCACAAAACTGGAACATGCCTCCATGAATTACATAATTATATTTTAGTTATTGATATTTGGAAATAAGTTAGGCTTGAAAAATTAAACAGATGTAATTTAGAAATCATGCAGTGGAAGAATGATGCGTGTGTGGGCGTGGGGGTGTGCGTGCGTGTGTGTGTGTGTGTGTGTAGGTCTTACGGGCTCTCCGGTGCAAACAAATAAAGCGTCCAGCTCTCGTGTTCCTTACACCAGCGGGGCTTCATGTTGTGGAGCTCCCTCCTGACCCAGTAGCAGAAAGGACTCTGCAGCAATGAGAAGACACATACAAATGTAATTGTCAGCAAACCACCAGCATCTCCTTTGTTATTCACTCTTGCATGCTATAAACCACAGCAACAATCCCTATTAAACTGCAGTACGCATCATGATGGCAAATTGTAAAATTTTTACTACTACCACAATCGTTCTGTTTACTACCCACTGTTAAATTTTTATCTAATGCAGAAGGCAGCAAGCAAACTGTTTATTAAAAAAGCTCCTTTAGCAGCACAGTGATTGAACTCCAACAAAGGCTTTTATTGATAAATCTCTATTTTAGAGTATTGCGTGACAGCCCGATTGTTTTGTCAACATAACTTGAACTAAAAGGAGTCTGAAATTATAAATAAACAATCAGAGGCATTCTGCATCTTGCAATGGAAGACTTCTATCCAATCACATTGGGCATTTTTGTCTGAAGTTACAATAAATCAGCACAAATAGATCAAACATTTGTTTTCTTAAGAGAATTTGTCTTGCGTTTCTAAAACAAAAAAATACAGAGATCATGCTGTCATTTGTGATGTTTTGATTTAAAACTGTGGTGATACAGCTGAATGTGTTTTCTGGTGATTTCTGGATTCTGGATGGATTTTCTAAAATGTAAACAATTTAAAATAAAATCTCCGCATGTGGATGAGCCTTCACTTCGACTCGACATGGACACACCGCAGACAAGAGATTGAATTGTTGTACATAACTAACAGTGTGTCAGAAAAACTTTACTTTTGACTTGGCCCGGGTTTGACTATTCTGAAAAGTTCTCCTTGTTTGCACCAAATGTTCATCTAACTTTTGCGCAAGGTTCTTGAAATACTTTGGTTTTCCTCAGTCCACTGTGATTAATCTCTTAACACGATTCAGAGAGTCATTCCAACTATCTAGTCCCAGCATAATCCAAAGATCAAGCAGAACTTTTTTCTTATGTGCTGTCCAACGACTTTTATTTGATTGGTTAGACTTTTAATGTGGCAATTTTTAATGTAGAATGGCAGAAATGCAATTCCAGTTCTGTTTCCCTGGGACTTTTGATGTTTTGTTTTTTTTTTTCCACAAGCGCTGTTGCAGTGGAGGAAGCAACAGCATTTTTCATCCTTGGAGCAAAGCAGAATTTAAATGATGCTTTAAAGTCTGCTCCATTTTTTCTACAGTATTTGCTCTGTTTCTTGAAACAGTTTCTTTTGTAACAGTTTCAAGAGAAACTGTTACAACTGTTAATATATAATTTATATATTTATAAATCAACCATACACATTTAAACCCCCTAGTAACAGTTACAAGAGAAACATTTGGTGAATTGATGGTTTTGAAAACGCTTTTGCATTAAATACAGATTTTAGAATCAGGATTAGGTCCAAACAAGCTCTCCTCAAACCTTCAGAGTGTCCAATAAGTCAGATGAGGAGGAAGCTGGACAGACCGAAACGGAATAAGGCAGTAGGTTCCGCCTCGGATGACTGCAGTAGTGGGATGCATCAAAGATGTTCTAGAGGCTGAGTACAGAGAGCTAATTGATCATTTGTGGCGTGGTGCAGGAACAATCATCTCATCTTGTATGTGAACGAAACAAATGAGATAATTGTAGATTTCATAAAAAACAGGAATGAGTCAAACAGTATTTATTATGGAAAAGAAGTAGAGGTGATGAAATTGGTGTTCGTGTAAGCAACGGACTGGACTGGAGACGCTACGGTGAAGCTGTATACAAGAAGGGAAAGAGCAGATTGTACTTCTTGAGGAAACTTAAGGAAACAGAAACTATGAGTCTGCTGTGGAGAGTGAAATCTCTTCTGCAGACAGCTGCTGGATTTAAAAGGTGGGCTCTGGAAGCCCTGAAGAAGATTGTACATAGAAGGATACTTCACAGAAGGAAGGACATATTGGACCACCGTGAGTATGCTCTTTACAAGACTGTTATACAAAAACAGTGAAAATCCTAGAAAATCCTCCTGCTCACGGCTATCATTATCTACTCTTAATAAATTAGGACAGTTTGGGTTACAACATTATTTATTCTGCCTTTCCGAATATTAAGGTATTCTTTAATAGATTTTAACTTAACTAAACTGAAAAAGCTTCTTAATCATTTATAAGTATATTTAAAAGAATTTCCAATTAAATATGTTTCTTGACAATCAGTGTTAGGGGCTTGTGTTTGGTTTAAATGTCGTGTTTTTATTCACTTACTGCATTTATATATATAACCTTTTTTACAGTATATTAGTAGCAAACAACGGGTAATATAAATAATTCTTGATTACATTAGAGATTGGTTCTTGACTTTTGATTATTTTGGCATTGATTCCTAAACATAATAATGTGTTACTCTTACTTTAATTAACAATGTTTAAGTTGTCTACATCACCAAAAACATATTTGAAGGTAAATATTTTTAAAACTGTAAAATGTATGAATCCATACATTTTACAGCAAAGTCCTTGTTTCAATAAGGACTTTGCGTTGAGCACAACACTCACAAAAACAAAACGTTTTTTTCCAAATGCTGTTTGGAATGCTGGGTCCTGTAATATGGAGTAAAGTTGCTCCTGCAAAGACGACATCAAAAAAAACCATTTAAGAAACAATTCATGTCTTGAGCTTGTTGTGGGGTGCTGCTGATGTTAGCCGGTCCACATTTACGTCTATAGGGGAGCAATAAACATGTGTCTCCTTGCATAATAAGGTGGAGATAATTGGACCATAACAGGTGGACTTTCAACTCAGCAAGTGCAGAAGCTCAGAACAGAACTCATTAAAGTTTGCAGTAAAACAAACAGAAGAAAGCTTAGGTCCACAGCTTCTGTGCTTTAGGATTCTAATTAAAAACAGCCCAGAGTCAAGCCTCCCAGACTCTGCTTTTTGGGCACACGGGCACTTATGTGAGCATGTGTACATCGGAGAGTGTCGTCTTTTTGTGTGTGTGGGGGGGTGCTCTAGTGAGTGTGCAGATAAAAAAAAAAAAAAAAAAAAAGGACCTGCCGCTTAGATGTTCTTGGAGCCGAGATCTGAAGGCTCTGACACTGACGCTCGCAGAGAACATCCTGTTCATGTCTCACATAGCGCATTTTATGCACAGATTAACACAATCCACACACAACCACACCCATACATCTATGTGCTGGCTGTAATAAGCTGCATTCAGAGCGTACCCAGGGGGAGAGGCCTTTTGTTTCGCTGGATTTCATAGCATTATGAACTCAATTTGGAGCCAATAAAAAAAACCCTGAGCAATGTCACAACACAGGTCACATGAAGCCACCAAGGGAGAGAACAGAACCTCAACACACGAGCAGACCTGCACGCGTTCACAAACGTTTTCAACTGCTTTCAACCCAGCGAGAAAACAATTATCGCCCAAGTCAATCAATTAAAGCATGACAATTAGCGTCCCTCTAGACGTTGCATCATAAACACACACACACATCCACACATTGCAAATCAAAAGAGATCGAGAGAAAAGGGTTAGAAGGCAAAAGAAAAGTGGAGAAGAGTGGGTGTGGTAAAAGAAAAACAAGTCATCTGAACCACTATAGATCTTACATTCAGGAAATGTAAGATTGCAGCCTGTGATGAAGAACAGCCTATGGCATTATATACTGATACTACACACCAGGACAAAATGCATAGGGATGCTCATGAAATATTGGCTTTTAGGTATAATCCATAGACTTGTAAAAACTGTCCCTACTTTTTTTACTGCAGTCTTTCAGGATGATTATTATTTGGGGTTACAAATTGCTACAAATACGCCATAAAGTCCCGATCCATTATATAATATTCATTTAGAGTTTAACTGGGCCACTCCAGGTCTCTAATTGTCTCCTTTATACACCAGACTACAGGACAGTTTCTTGAAATACATTTATGCACCCATTTGTCATATACCTCAATATAAATGTGATAGAGATACACGATAGTAGTACAAGTAGTGCATGATTGTGAAATGTAATAAAATGGTTCATTAATTTTAAAAGCTGTTACAAAAACAGAAAAACCAGTATTATGGTGTGACAAAATTAGAAACAATTTCACAAGGTATGGACACTTTTAAAAGGCTTCATATGTTTGGAATGCACAACGATGAAAGGCCAAATTGTACACACGCCCCAGCTGTCACACCAGCAGTCTCACATGTGACTGTAGAATACTTTGGTACACAGAAGAGTCACTTAATTACTACTCAGATCTTCTGGATAAAAAACAGACCTAGATTATCCCCACATGCACCATCAGGCACTGTTAAATTAGATTTTCTGAAAACTTGACAATGCTAAACCTTTTCACTAGTGTTAGGTCTGTGTTCAGTTTGAGAGACAACATTAATCTCCTTTTGTTTTAAAAAGAAAATCACATTTGGAAATGTGCACGTAACTGCAAACAAGTAAATAAAGGGTGGGTGTAGTACACCAAAATGGCCCAGAGGTAAGACCTTAGAAGACTGCTCAAATCTTACTGCTGATTTCCAAATATATACATTATTTCATAAACAGGGAGTCATGGTAACTTACATCTTCATCTAAGTCATCCTCTGACGTGAAGTCATCTTTGGGGTCCGAGTTTCCATTTGGGTCATATGTCACAGTCCTCCCATTGCAGTCACCATACTCTGCTATTATGGTAGGGCAGAGAGAAGATGCCTGCAGCGGTTCCAGAGACTCCAGCTTTACTCTGCTGTTTACCCCAGCTTCCTCTTGTTGTTCTTGGCAATCTTCCTCTTCACCGCCTTCTCCAGACAGTAAACTTTCCCTCTCTCCACTGGTGTCTCGCCTTTTGAGGCTCGGTGCTCTCCCTAGACTGTTCCAGCTGGAGCGGCGACTTCCCCATGAGCTGATGGAACCACGGAGAGGGAGAGGTGAGCGCCGTCCAGGGCTTGAGAGAGTCTGCACGGGGAGAAAGGGCTAAGTATTTAGATACAGTATTTTCTAAAATAAGATGCTTGACAATAGAGTCACAATCAAAATTTGCATACCGTTCTGAAAGCATTACAAGTAGAGTGGTTGTTGTAACTGTGTTAGGTTAAATTTCCTCTTTTTGTGCTTGATTGGATCACAAATACTTAAAAAGTTTGGTTGAATATGTTTTCATTAACCATTTAGACAATAATATTATTGTCAAGGCCTTCTAAGTGTACAGTGGACAAGCATGATAAACTGGTGTATTTCTATCTCAGCTGTGATTTAACCTCAAAACACAATTAAGAGTTTTCCCCAAAAGTGCCAAGCACCAGAAGTGTTAGCCCCCCCTGTTGTCACAAGTGGTCAGACAGCTATGAAGGAAAGCTAATAAAAAAAAAATCTAGCTTTGCGATAGCAAAAAAAAAAAAAAAAAAAAAAAGCAGAAAGAGCCATTGCTCTTTGCATTAGATGAAAGTGTGTGAGCAAATCTTGTGTTGATACACCGGACTCACTAGATTTTGATTGTCTGTTTCAGTTTCAGACAAATTATTCTGTTCTTTTAAAGCTTGTTTAAATAAAGCTTGGAAATACTTCTGAGCTCAGAAGCCTAATTTTCATGACATCCTGCAGTTCAAAAATTACAAGTTTACTGCAGAATTGTACAAAACTCAAATATTTTGATACTTTTAAAGGCTTAAAGTATATTTTCAATGCACTACAGTGACTCCAGAAGAAAAGTCATTCAAGAGTAGCACAAGTCTTCTTTTTTAAAGTAAAAACTAATATGTGCAGAAACAACGGAGGGAACTTAAATGATGGGAATTCAGTGTCTCTTATATGCTGCGGGGACCAATTTGCCGACATAGTTGATGAAGTTCGTCTCCACTCTTTCATGGTTGATGCCCTGTACAGTCGCCAGGTCTCAATATTAGTTACCCAACAGGGATATTGAGGGCTAGAAAACACCTAACCACCACTATGAAAGCAGTGAATGGTGGAACATCTTGAGAGATCTTGCATGATGGCTAAATACCCAATTAAAATGTTAACTTTTCTTTTCGTTGTGATCCTTTATGTTCCTTTATTCAAGAGTATTTAGTACACTTCTTCAACAAAAATTATTTTATATTCCCATAACATCAGTGAAAGTGCTGAAATTACTTACTAAGGAATGCTGGTCATAGGCTGCTGGGTCCATGGATGCTGAGCTTCCACGCCGAGACTCAGCGCGGCCACTCCCTGTCTCAGAAACACCCAGTCCAGCTTCTCCATGTTGAGTTATCCCTTCTCTGTACATGAGCTCCTCCTCTAAGATGGACTCGGGCCCTAGGGAGCTCTTCGGCGTTGGCATGGGAGTGGCAGCTGTGTGCATTATTATGGGAGGAGCCATAGTGCCACGAGGGTCAATGTGACCATTGGCTGTCATCATCAGCGAGTACATCTTAAGCTCTATGGATCAGACATAAAGATTACTAGATTATTAGTCAAATACTCATTTCAAATCAATCAACTTCAAGAAAATAAAGTGCCTGATGATTAGAATGTTTTGGATTTTTTTTTTATCCACCTGTGTCTCTGAGCTGTTCAACTTTGTCGTCCTCATCAAAATTGTCAGATTTCTTTTCATCGTCTGACTCTGATCGATTGGCATCACCCTATAAGACACAATTATGAACATAAAAAAATGAACCCATGTATGACTTGCTGACTCAATTTTTTTATTTTCATTATATTGTAGAAAAAAAAAAACAGGGCCTATTGTCTTTTGACAGGAGCAACAGTAGGTTTTATGGTCTGTTTTTCTTTCCAGTGAAAGAAACAGGGCCAAATCAGATTACCATTGTGGAAATCTCCTACAAAAAAAAAAATTCAGTGTCTCTTTTATATATATATATATATATATATATATATAGCCACAAAATATGGAAGCTATACTTTTTTGGATTAACCCTGGCACCACAAAAAAAAAAAAAAAAAAAAAAAAAAAAACAAACCCCAGTAATGACAGAATGGACAAGAACCAGATAAATGCTAGCATATCCCTCAGTTGCACCTGGACATAATTTACATTATTGTAGTCCATGTGTGGAGAAGGTGTCTCCTTCTAACAATAGACTAGATTATACAGAGCGGGTTAAGCTATATCATCTCACTCCAGAACTTAATTTCCTGCATTTTAATTAGTGTGGGGAGGTTGCGAGAAGTAGGGGCTAACCCATGGCACTAATCTGTGCATTTTAGACAGTGATGCATACTGTAGCAATCAGTGAAACACAGTTCAGCCCATCAACACAGTCAGAAAACCAATACAATCATTCTCACCTCAGCCTGGAAGCCTTCCACCAAGATGGCGACCAATAAATTGAAGAGCACATAATTGCCAAAAGTCATGAGAGCAACGAAGTAGAGAGCCGCCCACGGAGAGGTAGAAGCCATGCCGTTGTACAGCACCACGTTCCAGTCCTCCTGGGTAAGGATCTGGAATGTGGATAAAAAAAATAAAGAAAAAAAACACACAGAGATTTAGGCATGAAGACGGAGGGGAAGTGGAGGAGAAGAGATGGATGACAGCAGAAATAAAAGAGGACAGAAGGACTGGGAGGTTTAGAAGTCGTGTAATTAAAAGGCAAGGAGTTGTGAGTTGAAGAAAAAGCAGCACGAGCCGATATGTTAAACAGTACAAAAATCGATTATATGCTTTATAAAGCCCAGTAATGAGCTACTTACATTGGAACAATAATTTAATTTAAGATACCTATTGGACTGTAAGTCGCGACAAGTGGAAGCAGCTGGATGTAAATGTCTGCCTTTCTGTGCCTGTAGTTGGATAAACATGACTGACGGAGGAGTCCAAATCTGCACACAGCATTCATGTAGGCTGGCTCTGCCTACTCATTTACCACACTGGGCAAAAGGCAGAGTCCCTCTGTGAACTACGATACGCAGCTCTGCACAGATCTGTGTTTATTTTATTTTATTTTTTTTCTGCTCGCACATCTTGATAACTATAGTAAAAGTGGACAAAGTACGAAGCGAGTGGAACTTTCTCAAATGACAGTTGGCGGTGGATAAAATGCCTCTTCAGCACCTAAGAGAGTCCACTGCAATGTGTGTTCCACCCTTCTGCTGACGCATCCCGTGCGGAACCAGAAAAATGGATCTGGAGCAATTGAACAATATCTCCACGGGGAGGTGGAGCAAAAAATAGAAATCATGGTGAGGGATAGATGCTGCATGCAATTAGATACAGTTTTTGCATTTCAAAGCAGGCTTGGGGCAATTTTACATACATATAAAGACCCTGTGGAGTTGTATTGACATGTGGTTTGATCTTGTATGCCTAAGTAAAACAAAGGTTGGACACACAATTTTTCTACTGTATTTCTTGGGTGTTTACTGATTTATTTAGCAAAATCCATTTTTTTTAAATTAGGAAAAACTCAGTACAATGTTTGAGAATTATTTTAAAGGGGGATCGAGATAACAATTGGGTAATGCATAACTAAAGATATACATGTAAATACCCTATAATTTTTTTTTTCCCCATACTGACAATAAATCAGACTAGAGGTTTCTTGATTAGGTCAGATCTATTTACCAGTAAAATGACAAAAATAACTTTTCAGTAAATTATACAAACCGAGAAGCTACAAACACTTAGCTTATAAATTGGGAAAGTCCAGGTGTTATTTTACACAAATGGAGAACAAAAATAAAATATCTTGTGAAGATCCTGGCTGAAGCTGGTGCCATTATTCACAATGCTAAGTTAAGAATTACATTCAGGAAAAAAGGCCTAAAATAGAGGAGTAAACACAAGGGAAATAGAAAGACTCACCTGGAATACAGTGACAATGGCCCAGAGAAGTGAGTCAAAGTTTTTGCGATCAGGAATGGTGTCTCCGTTCTCCATTCTTTGACTGAATTTACATCCGAAAAGATGCATGCCAAGTATACTGCAGAAACATAAGAAATGCACTAAAGACCCTCTGAAAGCACAGGAGCAGACAATGCTGATGGCACTGCTAAAATAAAGAAATCTAATAAAAATAAATTCATCTATTTTTTGAGTAATTTCACACTAAAGATGTCAAAATACATGGTGGAACAATTGTTAATACCCCTTAAGTTCCCTTTAAAATAAATTCACTTAAATCAATTGACCAGAGTTTTTAAGAAACTTCCAACTTACAATCTATAACTTTCAGTTTCCTCATGGCATAAAAATTATGTGACACAGAAACCTCTTCCTCTTAACCACATGTCACTAGCCTGGATAAGGATCCGTGTTCATCTTGTCCAAACAGAATGAGTTGGATTCTTAAAAACCCTTTAAACCTCACTTGGTTAGAGAGCAGAAGCAAAAGATTGCATGTTGAGCGTCACTAACTCTCTAAACCAGCCATCCCACTTACTGACTGGTTGTTAAAATTTTACAATTTTATTTGTTCTCCTACCATCACAAGGGTTGTTCAAAACTTGGATCTGGGAATGATATTGAGTCAAACTTAACAATGTACTCATTCAAAACTTGAAAGCCAGTGGAATTTCCTAATAGAGATGTTCAGGGACCATGCTACCTGGCAATAACAACACACATTCCAACAATCTTTCAATATGCTCCTCCACGGAGGTTTAGGCACTTTGTGTGAATCATCTTGGATCTTGAAGTGTTTTTTGTGACATGCCACAGTAAATTGAAAAAACAAAGAAAATCAAATTGTCCAACTATTTCATTAAGTCTGCAGCTTAATAAGCTGCACTATAGTCAGTTGGTATTTGTTATAATAAATTTGAGAACTAATTATCTGAAAAGTGCAATTTGCAACTTTATGCTGTAACAGTGTGAAATGATAGAGGATTATGTTATCCTTCTGGATAAAGGTGTGTAAAATAAAATATCACAGGTACCAATAACTGCCTGAAGTGATTTTGTTTAAATAAGAAAATTTGTACTTCTCAATTTGTTTTTGTATAAACCGTCATAAATTTGTACTTCATACTTTCTGTGTGAAATCATGCTAGCAAACTTGTCCATGTCTCAATGTGTTATCAAGACGAAAGCAATAACATCAATTCATGGACAAACAAGCAGGAGGGGCAGCAGATTTCCCATTTCTGCACCTGAAAGTGAAGATGAAAAGCATCAGCAGCATGCAGAAGGTGGCCACATTGTCCATGGTCTTCATCAGCACCACCAGCTGCCTCCTCAGGGCAGGTAGAAAGCGTACGAGCTTCAGGACTCGCAACAGGCGAAATGTCCGCAGGACCGACAACCCTCCGTCCGCTTGACCTATTATCTCCCACACACTGAGAAACATAAACAAAAAAACAGCTTGTCTCTGAAATGAACAAGTAAATACTTTTAAAAATCTGTAAAATTAAGATTAGAAAAGTGTTAAGGAGTGATATTACCTTATGATGACGATGATGCTGTCAAAGATGTTGTAAGGGTTTCTGATGTATCCAAACAACCCAAAAGCCAGCAGCATGAAGCCCATCTCCAGCACAAACATGCTGGTGAAAACAATGTTGCTAATCTCCAACACATTAGTCAATTCATCGGGCTGGAGGGAGAGAAAAAGAGAGCGATTAAAAGTAAAAAGCAGAGTCAAGAGGAAAAAAATGAAACAGACAAAAAAACAAACAAAAAAGAATCTATACTCTCTTATCGCTGAACTCTAAAACTCTGCTGGCCCTGGTGACCTGAACAGAGAAATTATCAATCAAGTTCAGAGCTGCGGTCAGGCCACATTAATCGAAGAGTTCCAACTGCAGCAATATATCACTGCTGATTTACTTCGCTTACCTCACAGTATGGTCAATGATCCAGAAAAGATTTGACTGGGCCTCCTTCTGCCCCTCATAAAGCATGTATTCAACTCTTTTATGAAAAATTCTGCAATTTTTGACTCAGCTAAATGCATTATGGAACCATGCGTGGCTTGAATAAAGGTTTTGGAATAGGTTCTAGTAAATAGTGGTAACAAATTTGTTTACATTTTTGCATTAAGAAAATGCTCACACAAAAAAAAAACATTGAGATATTAATCTACGTAGATGAATAAATGGAAAGAAGTATTCCCTAACACACAAGATGTTTAGCAAAACAATTGTTACAGAAAAATTAGGTTGTTTCTTAGGTAAAAAGTACAAGCAATAACAAAGAAATTAGTTATTAAATAACAGGTATGCCACAATACAGGGGTGACAAACAGCTTGAGTTCATTACAATAGTAACTTAATTTGGGCAGATCTTTGGAGCATAGATGTTCACAAGTCTAAGTTGAGTCCCAAGTTTTCAAATTTTGTGAAAATATAATAAATACATCTAAAACACAAGCACTTTAAAACTGCAAAGTTCAGATGTTGGACTTTGACATTTTCTAAATATATCAAATGTTTACAGCACATTGTCTTTTTTATTTTACATTTGGAAAAATATTCAGGACAGGTAGGTTCATTTGACATACACTGGACATATATATAAAAAATGTAAGCACATTTAACACTGCAAGCAGTAAAAACAGTTCAAACTGTACAAATATATTTTTAAGAACCCACTTCTGCTGAAATTTCAGTTGCATAATTTTGATCTTTTTCTTCTTACATTTTGCTGCCAATGTTTTAGCTGGACAGTATCATTAGCCCTTGGCAACAAGCTTTATGCAGTCCCAAAGATTTACATGTAATGAATAATTATGATCCCCATATGACTGACTCTTTCTTAATCATAAATTCTTAAACTCTGCTTTCTGCCTCAAAGTGGGTGAAGCCCCGAAGCCTGAGATCCCAAAAAAATCATCTCATGTCACGCAAGGGAGACTCATTAAAATATATTGCATTTCTTTTCATGTGGGGATCAACAAACCATGGTCCTTGCACTGGCGATGCCGAGTCCAGACCAGTGGCATAGAAAAGGAGACAGAAAATGTTTAAGACTAAACCGGGAGGGATTAATTTACAAAAATCCTATTATGACAGATCCGAATTACCCTTGGTCCCATGGGTAATTCTGTTCCTCAATCACCCTGAAAATATATATGCAATATGATTAACTGGCTTTACATTTGGATTCTTCATAAGCTGTGTGGAAACGAGCAGCATTATGAATTGTGTGCTGCAGAGCGCACATCATTGATGGCGAATGGCAACACAAGTCAAACTGGTTTCAGAAACGGGAACATGACACAGTAGCACAACCATAATCTTAGGGTCAAGTCAGGACAGAGGGGGATATTTCTCCTCACTTTTACAACAGGCAATTTTGGTCCCCTGCAGATTATACCACTCAAAAACAGTGATAGGCCACATTAAATGGATACAGGTCGAGTTCCAAGAAGAAAATGAACACTCATGGTGAAGCCTGTTTCGCTTTAAACCGCCTGTAGGCCCTTCGGTTGGCTCTGAAGTTTCTCGCTAGTGTGTCTTTAGTCGCCCTTACAGTCACTTCATCTTGTTGCAAAAGGCTCCTAAATGTATCTGGCGAGGAGTCTGGGTGGCCTGGCCAGAAAGTTGTTAACATGTTGGCCGTTTCTTTGAATGGATCAGACAGATTTTAATATCAGAGCTTTCATATAAAGTAACATTTAAATCTGTGTCTGTGTTTCACTTATTATTAGTGGTAATACTTTTATTTATGTTCATGCTACATAATTGTTTTATCCTTGAAAAGTGTCTCAGTTTTATTAAAAGTCCAGACAAATAAAATGTGTTGCTAATATTATTACTATTATGAACTGTAGAACCTCAGCAACAGCAATACAGCCTCAGCTTAATGCCAAAGAAATACTTTTTCTTTCAGTTTGTCTACTTTTTTTCTTTTACTTGTGTGTTATATTACACATAAATGACTGCTGGGTTTTTTTTTTGTAGTAAAATACAAAAACCCACTCCACATAGGAGTTTGAGTAGGCTTATGTATATTCATCTTTAAATGGCACTTTACAGTCCATTCAGTGATAACACCAAGGCTCACAAAGTAGGTCAAATCAATGCAAAACAGCTAAAAGGCACAAACATGTGAGCTGAAGATAATGACACATCAATGCTTGAGTTGTTTCGCAGATTTTTTATGATCCAGAATTATCTGGGCAAAACTAATTTCCACCCCCTGACCTGGTAAAAAGAAACACTGCACAAAAAGCAATACTGGAATAGTTTAAGGATCAGAAAAGCAGGCTTTTGTGATCGTTCCATTATTTTAACACTAGCATCATCATTTCATTTAGTACTATGTTCCCTCAGGTAATGAATCTAAACTGCCTTTATTAGACAAGAACTTTCATACACAATGGTGCATCTAAACACAATACTGTTACCAGCGCACAAGAGGTTAGACTTTGAATATTAATAATCTTAAACAGCTCTGAATTTGACCTTGCTTTTTGGATATAGAGATGAAAATTAGAACAAGATGAGAGATTCACACCCACACATACTGCTTTTCTTGCAAAGCAAAGATTTGTGATGTTGATCATGTATTTTAACTTATGGGACAAACACAAAGAGACACATCAGTCTAACACAGAAACCACAATTTGTTGTGTGCAAATTTGAAAAAAAAAAAAAAAAAGTATCAAGTTATCTAATATTTTTTATGGTTAATTTTTTATGTTTTCCTTTGGATTTAATTATAATATAATTACATTATTGTATCCCTCTGCTGTTGAGGGATACAATAGACTGTATCCCTCAACAAATCAGACTAATAAAATGGCATATTTGGCATCAATATGACACTCACTAGAAGTGGTGTAAATTGAAGACACTACATTTGAGCACACAAGTAATGTTTGACATTTTAAAGTAACGTCTGCCTCTGGAAAGATTTATTTTTTATAATATGACTCATATTATCAAGGTTAATATGAGTCATCGATAAAGCTTATCACCCTCTATCAATGTTTGAAACTTTTATTTTGAAGTAAGAGAGGAAGTAGCTCTTTAGTTGCTTAGTTAGGTTGATAAAATCTACTAATAAAAACTGTGTGTTAGGCTGGCCAACAACATTTGGTTACAAAATCCAAGAAGTCCACAACTTCTGGCAGCATCCCAGGTACTGCATAGAGCAATAAATGTTAACAGAAGAACAAATTAAAACAATTTGTGTAAGAAGAAAATACTCTTACTGTGGCAAGCCATTAGGGGCCACTGATGCTAAAATTAGGATGCAATTTAATGCGCCCTACTTGTGGAAAACAAAACAAAATAAACTCCATTGTGAATTTTTTAATTTGATAATTTCTCACTAAAGGGAACTTCTTAGATTGAAAATGGCAAGATTATTAGCTTTGAAAAATGCTTTTGCAGTATTGACTTACAGTGAAAAAAAACACACACAAAAAAGAAGTCTACCTCCAAGTTTGAGTCAGTCTAAACACAACCAGAACACACTAACTCGGCACACCATCAGTTCAAGGTCTTCTACATTCATAGAGCCTCTATGGACACAGATTTACACCGTCAGGCTGAAAAAAAATTGGCTAGGTGTCACAAATGGAGGTTGATGGGTGCTACAGTGAGAAGGAGCTCATAAATAACACTTCAGCGTGTTTACATGGATGTAGTATTGCCCTAAAAAGGCAAAGGCTCTCCCAGTCTTTTCCCATGTTTACATCACAAAGACAAAAGTGCACACATTTTGCCGTGAGAGAAAACTGAAGGAGACTGAAGTGAGGACAACGAAGAGGAGAAAGGAAAAAAAAAAAAAACGGCGTGGGTCACATCCGGGGACCCCCACAATCCAGGCGTTAGCCAGAAAGGATAAAAAAAAAAAAGAACACAAGCCATGTCGAGGTGTTTTTATGTATGAGAAAGAGGAAAAGATTAGTGGAGAATGGGTGCTAAACTATTTTTGTTTTGATTTTAAGTCTCTTCTATAACATGTTAATTTGAAAAGAAACATTTAAAAACTTTCAAATGTGTTCTGTTATTATTTTATTTGTTCCTCTTTTCTTTTTGTATATTGCTGTCAATTTCTACTTGCTGTCAAGCACTTTGGTCAGCATTTTCGTTCTAAGCATATAAATAAAGTTGAACTCTTGTTATGATTTAGTGACCTGTCCACCCTGGCTTTATATTCCAAACACATTTTTGGAATTTTCAGACATACAAATGCAACATACAAACAACATCTTGCTCAGAAACACAATGTGAATCTTACCTGTTCATGGTACTCTATTCCCATGCTGAGGGTATTGACGAGGATGGCGATCATAATCCCCCGGTTGAAGTATTTACTTTCCACTATTCTCCTCAATTTTTCCCTGAAGTCTATCCAGGCCTGGACAGCTCCGTTTCTGCACGCAACAAACCCCCGGCGTCGGAACAGACTTCTGAATCCTCGTAGATCGCCCCCCTGGAAGAAGATGTTTCATCACGACAACATGTACTGTATATTCTGTGATTACCAATGTTTAAAAATACATGAAACAGTGATCAGAAATACATAAGCTTATATGCTAGAAACTAACCATGTTATCTGACGTTACTACATTCCTGACAGTTTTTGCACCTATCCTGACCTGCTGAAAGTCACGTATTCCATCAGCCTCTCCCTTCCCCCCCTCCAGGTCTCCTAGTTCCAGTTCCAGGGTCTCAAGGCTGCGGGCACACAGAGGGCAGCTAAGTAGCTCCAAAAGCAGAGGGCTGGGCACGACGCCTGCCAGCTGGATCAACAGCCTCTGGCGACCTTTAGACAGAAAGTGATAGGAATGGTCAGAACTCTGCCGAAGGAATGTTTCTGGCTGTCTTTGTCTTGTGGTCTCTTTGGATTTTTATTTATTTATTTAATTATTTTTGCATATGAGTACTGCTGGCAATAGCTGTTTAAGAAATCTAATTTACATTTTGAAGGTTAAACAGTCTATTTGGTACTTAAAGTTAGCAAATTAAAATATGCTGACTTTTTTGTCCTTTATTATTTTTGGCACAAGTGGCCTTTATGGACAAAAGTATATATATTTATTCTGTGGCATTAGTGGCCTTTATTCCACAGCCACCCATTAAACAGCAGTTCTGGAAGGAAAAGCGGATGCCAGTATCCTCAGAGTGAATGATAAAATCCTGAAGTGAAATGTTGCTTTTTTTATTGCTATCAAAAGTTTTGAAGCATGCAGTACAGCCCTATTTAAAATCTTAAACCTGGAGTCAAAAATTAAATTATTCATCTTTCTTGCTGCTTGATTGTGACCAGGTTACAACATGAGCTTTATAACATAGAAAGAAGACCCACAACAGAACAGAGTAGACAAATTACTGAAAACAAAGGCTGAAGATCCAGGCTGTTCATTAGCTGATCAAAAATTTAAAAACATACTCCAAAACACCCCAAAAGAAATTCTCAGAACGAACCATATGTCTGACAGTCATTGTGAACTGCTTTGTTGTCCTGTTAAAAAACCCAGTTACGACCACATAGAGGAATACCATCAGCTAATAAATATGCCTGCTGCAATATCTCCAAGTAGCCATATGTGGCTTGACGTTCTAGCAAAACCTGAAACCTCACTGTTCAATTTTAAGGAAAAATAACCCTTCCTGATCCTGATGTAGAATATCTAGTGAGATCGCTGTCAAATGTTCTGTGCCATACGTACTGCTGAAATTAAAGTGTTTTTTTTGTCAGAAATTGAATCTTTCTTCCAACTTTCAGAGTCTCAAGTTTTGTGATGCCTTGCAAAATCAAAAGGGGCATTTGTAGATTGGGAGAGTGGGCATGACCCTTGATGATATTGTTCTTTTAGTCCTTTCCTTGTAAATGTTGTATTTTGATTATTGGGTGCAGTCAGCCTAAGAAAGCAACTTAATTATGACTTTTTTTGTCCCCACCCCTCCTGTATCTTATGACCCTCCTGCTGTCTTAAGAGTATAAAAGCGTACACAGAGTCAGTGAGACCCCGCCAGACCACAGATTAAAAAAAAACGTGGGGTCTTAATGACCCCGTCTCTTAAGGCCGCAGGAGGGTTAAGAAATTTCAAATGACAAGACTTCTGTCGCTTAACTCTCCAGAGACATCAGTACTTCAAGACATCAGTCTGAAGAACTGATGTCTTGACGACTTCAGTTTTTCAGACATATTTTCAGGACATTAGGGAACAAAGGTAGAGTTGAGATTATTCAACTACAGGTAACAGAGGCCCATAAGGCCGAGACCACAATTTCCAAAATCGTACTAGTGCAGAGAGTAGCACCTTAAGCCTGATATGAAAAATATGTACATTTGGTTTGGATTTGAGGTTCAATTTAAGGTCAGTGTTGTTGCTATTTTAAAGTCTGTCTGACATTTGTGTTAAAACAATACAAAAAGAGCCATTGTTAGACCTTGCAATGTAATACGTGAACTTCTACACAAAAAGCTAAAAGGTCGTTTTTTTTACCCACACAGAGCCAACAGACACTAGCCGTCATGGTAAGCACTGCAAGTTCATCCTTCATCATCAGTCTGGGTATCTGCACTCACCTTCTGTTCTCTGACTTAAAATCAGTGTGGAGAAAATGCAAAGCACAGCTGAAAACGAACCGAAGCAGAGCTTAGTGACTGGAAACATCAGCTCTTTAAAAGCAGCTTAAACAGCAGGTAATTTTTTTCAGAATGCTGCCTGGGATAAATAGTGTAGCAAGAATCTGTACCATATATTAAAGTCTGTTAATAGTCAACGTTTTAGCTGCTGACAATTGATGTATTGTTCTAGTTTGAATCAAAATCTTGAAAGAGTGGACATGCTATCAGGAATTACGTTTCCTACAATCCTAGATTTTTGCCTTGTTTGGTTATTTTTACATTTCAGAGCCAAAGTAAGTGCTTCTAGGAAGGGTTCGGGTCGGAGATGGTTTAGCGAAAGTAAAGAATTTACAAACTGGAAAAAGACCCAGAAGGCATGTGTGTGTGCTGAAAACATGCGTGGGATCTCGACAGAGTGCCTTCGCATCGTTGCTGCTAATACAGTCTATGTGTTGAAACTATTTTACAATAGAGAATAAAAGTAGTTCTGTCAGCAAAATTTGCAGTTTGTATATTTCTTGAGCAAGTAGTCAAAGTGCTGCATTGGCAGATTTAATGAGTTCATTAAATCTGTGCTAACTTGGAAAGCAGATACAGTGAAGGAGAATACATAAGAAAAATTTGATGAGGCAAAAAGTGTTAACAAACAGGTGACTGAAATTAACACTCTAGGTGACCAACCCATCATTTTGTAGTAAGTGGAGAAATGGTACAGCCTCCTGTTGACACTACATAGAGCACAAAAAGCTGTACTGGAGACGGATGCAAAAGTTTGCCATTATCTAGTGGGTATGATATTTACTGCTGCTGGTTTTACAACATATATTTAGAGTTTTAAGGTTTCCATGATGCCACTGCTTACCCTTAAAGCGCAATGGACAGACTCTTCAATGACTACAAATGAATGCGTGACCTTCGGTTTCATGGATCCCATCCTGCAGAGCTTAGAAGCAAGCAACTGACCGGACAAGCTAATCATATTGGAAATCCTCAAAGACTCCCAAGATTTTTACCGATATATGTTTTGCTGATATAGTTCACATGGCAAACACACACACACACACAAAAGAATGCATTGCTTTAAAGGTGGCTCCTTTAAAGCAATGCCTCAAGAAACAGCAACTACTTACTACTTAATCTTAAATGACTTTCTCATGATCCCTTTCTTTCGAAAGGATGTTGAGTGAAAGCGCAAAAAACCCAGGAACCTCTGATGTTTTTCCTGCCCTTTCCCTTCATCACTAATACCTTACTTGAAAGTATCACACACCACAAAATAACAGCTCTCTTCCACCAGGCACTAATCTATGCACACTTAATCATGTTTAGAGTGTCAGCAGTCAGCAGTGTGAGAATGAGCGGGTCGTCACTGGCAGTCCCACCCCATGAGGACATGAACAGACAAGTCTATCATCTCTCCTCTGCCTTTTTCTAAAATGTTCTTATGTAACACACAGTGGTTGGTCTCCATCGTTTCCCCTCTCTTCTTCATGCTGTCTCCTGAGAGCTTCTGTTTTTTTACTAATCTAATTTATTTTTCTCTTTATGTCCTGTTCTCATGGTCTATTTCCCTGGATACCTCATCTTTAATACTTTATGCTTCTCCTTTGAACCTCTTCTCTTTCATCCTCCTTTGTTTTTTTTTGTAGATACCCTTGCATACCTGCTTGTGTTCACGCTGCTTAATGCCTAATTTCCCAAGTCTCTGATACTTTCAGTACACTGTGTTGACCCACTGAATCCAAGCCTTTTATCCACCTCTCTGAACTGATCACTGTAACACTCCAGAAATGGATTTCCTGTCGCAGCTCTAAATGGCCCGCGCAAGCCACATGCAAAAAGCACACAGTCTGCCACTGTTCAGACTCAAAGAGGACATATATACATTAAGTGTGATTAAGATGTGTGATTGAGATGACACAGCCCTCATAACACTTAAATTTGTCACATTACAACCACAAATGTCAAAGTATTTTATCTGAACTTGAAGTTTGTGGCTGTGACATGACAAAAATCTGAGGTGAAATCAAGCCCTGAGAGGGGAACAATGAAGGATGTATTTAAAGAAGAAAGTATTTATAGTTAATTCCAACCTATTATCAATGCAATATTTCGTTTCTGCCTATATGTCTGCTTTGTGTGTTTTTTCTTCTCTTACTGTGCTGCCCCATGAGCTGGTAAAGCTTGTTCAGCGGCTCTGTGTGCTCAGACGCCGGGTGGTTCAATGGGTGTTGCTCCGGACTGCGCCCGCACTGCTTCGAGTGGGGGGGTGGTGTTTTACTGCTGTAGCTGCACACAAAAGATGGCAGAATGGTGGGATAGTTCATGCCCCCATTCAGTCGCCCGAGCAGCGCTCCCATTCCCTGAGAGACGACGGCAGGATTCTCGCCGCCGCTTCCGTTTGTACTTCCCCTCGGAACAGAAAGGGTCTTCATCTCCAGCACCTCCACTCCTTCGTCGTGGCCTTCCTGGTCCATGTGCTCAGCAACTGTAGCATTCACTGTGTGCTGCCCACCGTTGCTGATGTGACAGTGTTGGTGCTGATGGTGCTGCAGGAGGTTATGAATTGGCCTCAGCCACAGTGCAGTGCCAGGTCCCGATCCCCTGCTGGAACCTTGGCCATGTCCATTTCCACCACTGTTGCTCCCAATCCCGCTGCCGTTAGGGTTCACCTTTTTGCGTCGTTTGCTGATCAAAAGAGAAAAAAAATAAAATATTACTGATCGTGGAGGAAGAAACTTCCACCCGTTGATGAATGAAAGGAGTAAGAAGCTTACAGTATTTACATTATATTTCAGTAAAACTCAAACCAGTACTAAACTTTGGCCTGAGCTTGCATGTGTTTTTGGCGACAACTCTTAGTCAAACCTGAAGACAGAAAAAGTTTTGCTAGAACTGGTGGTTGGATCATGGAGCCTAGCTAAAAAGTTGTTAGCTCCCTGTTTCTATGACAATGTACAGTAGCATCAAGGTAGTTCTCTGGCTTTGTAAATTAAACCAGTTATTGGAACGAACTGAAATAATGTCAGTGGGAAAACCTCTACTTCATGACTCAAATGAATTTCATTTAGAAACAGGAAGAATAAGTCACAGCAGAAAGCAGCCTACACCATACCTGTGCCATCCGTAGTACATTCTCTGCAGCCTGCGCCTGAACTTCCTGTATAGATGACTAATATATCGTAGCATCTCCTCATAGCACGAGCCTGGCTCACTGTAACTGGCCAGAGTTGAGTCATTTGACATGTAGCGAGCACGCTGCTCCCTCATCAGGGCGTTCTCTCTTTGCTTTGTCTCAGAAAACTGGGTGGCGATGACCACGAGGCACAAATTGATCATGAAGAAAGAACCCACCTGGTTGGAGAAAGTTAAAAGAAGATGTGTAAAAATGAAAGCCTCGGTGCGTTGTCATTTTCAACTCAGAAACAACATAAACAACACATAAAGATTGATTGATTGACACAACCTGAAAGTAGCTAAAATACAAAAGTCAATCAAAGACTTTTAAGATTAATATCTCATTTAAGAAATTGCTGTGATTTTGATTGGCTGCTGAAAAGCAACAAAGTGAAATTCACTTTCACTAGTATAATGAAATTAAATTCAAAGTTAATACTGCACATACACAGCAATCAAAAACTTTTTTCACCCTTACAGTTACCACCTGATTTTGCTGTTTGATCACACTTGCGTGAAGCAGACCATTCAATAAATTTCAAAATCAGACAAGAGAGTTGGAGAGTTCACCAGCCAAATCCAGGTCTGATTGCTACCGGATCTCAACACAATGTTAAAATGACAACATTTAAGCAGGCTAAAATATCCCAAAAAGTACAGAAGTGAAACAAATTAACTCACAGGTACAGATGTGGAGAGGGTTACAAAGATATTTAATGACTTTGAACTCCCATCACATCACAGTGAGAGCTTTTTTTTCACAAATGGAGATAAGAGGGAACAATAGCAAACGTTCATAGGATAAGCTGAAAGCATCGACAGCTCATATAAATGGCAAAACAAACCAGAAAATTTAAGCACTAAGTTATGGTCAGTGTTCATAATTCAACATGAAGAACAATACTGGACAAAAGCTGCATTCTAAGGAGAGTTTTAAGACCAAAATCATTCTTGGCAAAAAAGGGTATAACTCAACAGAAATGTAACCCAAAGTCAAGCCACTGAAGTCTATCATTTTCTTATTTTTTTGTTTGGGATTGATTTTTCTCCCATTATGTAGCTGCATCTTCTTAATTTGCTTGCAATAAGTTCTTCTTGCAGGGGTCTTTTGCTCATACCCCTTTTCTCCTCTACGCTACATATTTATTTGCAGAGCATAATAAACAGTTTCTATATCAAAGAGTAAGCTGGAAGGGAGCTCAGTATAAAATATAGACTAGGCTTTAAGGTTTGAAAAATTCTCAAACGACAATGATCACAGCAAATTACACACAGCGAGAAGCCAGCAAGTTTTAATAGAGGCAGTTATGCTGGGAGGGAAGCTTTACCTGCTCCCTTTGAAAAGGTTATTCCAGGTTTTCCAAAGCAGATTTAAAATCCATGATCATTAATCTCTTTTCTGTTTCTACAAAAGTGAGCATGTTGTTTTTGAATTTTTCCCCGTTTGGAGAGCTGATCATCTATCTTCATTTTTGATCTGCCATCTGCATCTTTCTCTACAAATAATCAAATGTTCTTTCTTGCAATATCAATCACCTTATTAGCTGTACTCCAATTTGGTTGTCACAGATAAGTATATTCATGATAATATTTCCATAATCTCTCAATTTGTTGAGACTTATGCATTCTTGTCTCTCCCACCCGTTTTCTCTTTATTTACATGTACAATGCCTTGCAAAAGTATTGATACACTATTTGTTAGAGATTTGTTATGAAGTGGATGGAAAAGGGTTCAGAGTTTCCAAGCAAAATTAATTGCTTGGCGACTAAATTAATTTTAGTCTCCATGTTAGTCTCTAAGAGACTAACATGGAGTGAATACGAATTCATGCCATACTTTACAGATGTTTCCTTGTTTGTAATTGAAAACCATAAAACATTTTTCTTTAACTTCACAATTAGGAACTGTTTTGGTTTTGTTGACCACCTAAAATTCCAATAGGATACACTAAGATCTGTGGCTGTTCTGTTGCAAAATATGAAAACATTCAGGATGTATAAATACTTTGCAACTCTCTTGTCTTTGACCCTTCTTCAAAATGCATTTTCACCAGCTGCTGTGCTGTCACATAAGGATGCAAATATATTTCATCATAATCTTGCTGTTTTAATTTGTATCCAACCCACACCATACCACAGCTTCTGTTGGCTTTTATAAACCTGTTTTTTTTTAGTCTTTCTGTAGGTGAAAAATTAGCAAGATCAGCACATACGGACCCTCAGAGAAGTTTGATTCCACTTTCTTTGCTTCAGCTGCACACCAAACTAGTTTTTGTGCTGCCCTTGTACAATATCCTGTACATATTGCCAAATTCTTGGTACTCTGTCATGTGCATTCTCATAATACTAGTCCTAAAAGAACATTTGCTTCTTTCTTCTGACCTATTTTACATTTTGTCATAACCACTTCCAAAGCAAACACTGCATCTGCAGTGGCTTTCTTGGCATGAAACCCACTAGCTGCCATTTACTACTTACTGCAAGTTAAAAGTGGAGCTGTCCTCAGAAGGTGCCTTGCCTTTTAAAAGATAAATTAAAGCCCCCACTTTTTATTTCTCTGTGACTTTATAGGATGTAAGTTCAGTTCAAAATAGACCAGCGCTTCTTTAGACTGCAAGTAATAACCTGGAAACACCAGAAAGATCACAGGAATCAACTGATAGCTCCAACACAAAGGTGTCACTTTCTCCAGTGACATTATTTTACAACGTCCGGTAGAGAAAAACCACAATTCATAAAAAGAAGCAATTATGCCAAAATCAATACTTTCAAGAGTCATAAAATGTTGCAGCTGAAGACATTCTGCTGGATTTTATTTAGTTTTCGCGGGCACAGAAGTTGTTAAGAATAAGTACAATCTGAGGGTTTTTCTGAATAACCTCGAAGCAAACAACAGCTGGAGGTGCAAGTTAGTGACCCCAAACACCTATCAATGAATGTGGTGGGGTAATATAAGAATGTTTTAGCATTTGGTATTAGATCATTTGCTGAGTGACATTTGCTTAAATTTAAGTTGGAAAAAATGTGTTTTTCCGTAAAATGTCCTAAGTTTTAAATTTGGGATATCTAAACTGAAAGGAACTGATCTGAACTGAAATTAACTATAAATAAATAAGTACGTAAAATGTAATCTAACACACCTAAACTGATTTTAGTTCATTTGGGTGTGTTAACTAAAATTAAGTGAATTAAGTTGAGTTCAGCTGAACTAAACTGAGTTTAATGAATTAATTAAATAAAATGTACTGACTTTAGCTGAGGTGAACCGAATGTAGTTTGAGTTGATTAATTAAGCAAAATATTGTTGAGCTAAACTGAACTAAACCAAACCGAATTGTATTGGATTTAACTCAGTTGAACCAACAATAGTTGAATTACATTGAGCTGGGCTGAATTACATATAAATTAATTTAATAAAGTTGAAAATAAATAAAGCAAATGAATCTAAATTGCATTAATCTGAAAGGAGCTGAAGTTAATTTGAGTGAGTTTACTATTTGACTGGTGGATTCTACTTAACTTTATTATACTAGCCCAGTGTAGAGCAATAAAGATTTATAATGAATTAAAATGTTCATATTTTCATGTATAGCAGAAATCCTGTAGAACTATTAAGCTCCTGATTGAAAATGGGTTTAATTATCATTCAATGTCCTGTTTTGTCTTCAAAATCATGTCCCCGAAAGGTATACAAAACCTTCAGACCTAAACTGTAAAGATTATTTTTATTGCTTACATAGAATATTGCCTAATCTCTGTTCGGTTTCCTATCAGTTAAACCAAATCTCTAGGTTTTGATCTAATTGTTAAGGATCTATTTGTAATCACTATTAATAGCAATTTGCTCTTTAAATGTGTATAACAGTAGTATTAAGGATAGAAATTCTGCTTCTGGAACAAACGGAAACTGAGTCTAACTTATTAAACAATCTGCTGTTCTATTTCTGTGTTCTATAAATACATTTGGATATTGATCAAAGATAAAAAAATAAAGGTGGTACTTACAATAATAAGCAGTATAAAATATATAAAATTGTAGAAGGAGTGGGCATCCATGACATAATACATGATGTCCACCCATCCTTCCAGTGTGATGACCTGATAACAACAAAAAGACAGAGAGAATAACTTTGTAGCAACAATATAATAACCAGGAAAAAACATTTCCTACAAACACGTCACCTAAAGAAGCTCAAAATTCCTCCCAAACTTTTTTAACTGTGTGCGTGTTTGTGCCAGGAGACTGGAAGCTTGTATGCTAATGAGGAGCTGAGATGTTGATACTTGAAAGCAGTGAGTCAGCTCCACTGAACTAAAATCATGCTCGCACCTCCACATCAACACCATAGGCCGACATAAAACCTTACACCAAGCACAGCAAGAACATGCACAATAATTGCATGAGTGCAGCATACAAGTGTAACACAAAAACACATGTCAAAAAGCAGGTATTAGGAAAGCTGTGCATGAATAAGAGATATTGCACCAGTACCATATGAGACCTAGCAAACACCAATTTTATGCAGGCAAAAGTAGACGGAGCAAACGTTTATTTTAACAGAAAAAAATGCTAATATTTTAGTAATACACATCTGCAACTTACAATTTAATAGCGTGTTTTTCTTACAGAAACACATTGAAATAGATGTGGACATTCTGCATATTACTGAGCATTAAACATTGCTGGGATTCAAGAAAACATCCAGACAAGTCATTGAGCTGGAAAATTTGACATGCAAACAGCAGTGGTTAAGCTATATATTATAGTAACTTTACAAATTAATTAAAACATTTTTATTTGACAGCTGTTGAGTCATTAAGAGGTTTTCTGAGTCATTTTCCAACATTAGAAGCATTAAGTACCTAAACTAACAGCCAACCAAGGCGACTAGTACACAAGGAAGCTGCCAAGAGGCCAATGGTAACTCTGGAAGGGGTGCGAAAACCATTTTGCTTCGACGCAAACGCTATGTGGCTAAAAAAATAAAAGTACAAATCAACCTGAAAAACACAATGGGGGAGAAAAATGTTGGCGCTGTGGGAATGTGTTTCTTTAACAGAGACAGGACAAATGGTTGACTTGATGGGCAGTTGGATGGAGCCAATTGCACCGCAGTGTTGGAGGAAAACCTGTTTGGAGCTGCAAAAGGTTTTAGAGTGAGGCAGAGGTCAATCCTAATGTAGGACAGCAACCCTGAACATGCAGTCAGAGCGATGGTATAGTTGAAATAAAGTTCAAGTATAGAGATGAGCGTACAAATTGGCGACGGATGTCATTACTTATTGCAGTTTTAATCTTTTTTTCATAAAAAAAATTGAGGAATGTACAAAAGAAAACCAACATTTTGAACTGGATTTGTTACAAAATGTTTTGGAGGAGAACTCTGAACATGAATTGCTTTAGTTTTAGCCTTTGTGAAATTGTGAATTCGTATGACAATGCTTGAACTATTTAATTTTTATGCCATCCAGGAAAACTGCAGACGGTTTCTCTGCTTAATAACAGTACTCTAACAAAAAAACAACAGTAATTCATCAGTCAATCCACACAGTGCTTATGTCTAAAACACTCCTGCTCATCTAGATTTTGTTTATCTACCTTGGCTAGGTTTGCATCATTCATCAAATTCATTTTTCAATAGTTATTTTTTTTATTTGACTCTCAGTTCTGCCTTTTTCTTGTGCTATTAATAAATGTGATTCCCAACTATAATTCAAAGAACTGAAACATTGTTAGCAGTTAATCAGTTTTCACGCTACTATCTTTTTACTTTAAAATATGCTCTCTACAAATTTTCAGTCTAGGTTTACCGCATTGTTCACTTGGTTACAGGGAATCTTGATATTTTGAAAAATTTCATGTTATATTTTACGAGTGTTAATGGGATCCAAAAGGAGTCCTTTAGTCTCATGAGAACAGTTATGAGTTCGCACAGACACAGGCAGTGTTTTAGTCTTTGAAGTGACTTTTGGGAGTACCTCAGACAAGTTCAGAATATACGCTGTATCTTAGATATATAGAAAAGGCATGACAGTATGGCTTACTTAAATCACAAGGCCTTCACCTGCTCCGTTACTGTTTAGCTTTGAATTCAACAAAGTCCAATAATTCTCTTTGGTGTTAAGATCAAAAGATGAGTTGTACATCACAATTTAAGTGACTGAATGTGGAAAAGCAAAACCAGGGACGTTAATACAAGGCAGATTATATCCATCAGAACAGATATACACAACAGGCCATTCACGCGTGCACATGAAGCTGGCCGGAAAGAATTTATGTAACAAGCTAAATAATCACTAGTACATAAAATTAAACAATATTAAACTCCTTCTTACATCAATTTTTGTGTTAAAGCTGTAAGATTTTTTTTCCCAACAAATAAAATGTAAGGTACGTCAATGATTACCAGAGCAAAACAACAACAGCAGCTTTAAATGCCATATGCATGTACTCAACACTCAACAGAAATCTTTCAGCCAAAACATGGCTGATCTCATCCAGGAACTTGGAGAGATATTCTGTGAAACACAGAGAACTCAATTAATTCCCTAATATGACAGTCTGCAACTCAAAGGGGCTTGTCGTTATGGTGAAGCACAAACAGCTCCACATTGTGCATAGCGTAGTTGCCAGGAGACTGAAGGGAGCTACAGGTTTTCAGGCTGTTGATGAAACACACGTTTATTGTCATGCTTCTTTTACCACAGTAAGAGGAGTATAAGCATAATGATAAGGAGGGAAACAAGGGAAAGAAGTCACAACATGACTCAGAAACCACTCCAGTCAGTTAGGTACAACCAGTAAAAACAGATTTTGTAATTGTCTACAAAAACAAAGATTATTTTTATCTCCTGTAGCCTAGTTTCTGTTTCATCTTTTTTTCCAAATGTCTTTTACCCCCCTTGTATCGACTCATATTGTATCCCTACACAGCGTCTAAGTTTTCCGTTTTTTATCTTTATGTCTATTCACTTTATTTATGGTTTATAGGTTCATATAGACCATTTTTTTTTGCATTTTTCTGTTTTTTCTTTCACTGCTGTATTGTGTGCTCTGTTTAAGTTTGACTATATAAAGTCGTCTTTACAGTTACCTTCTGTAATATTTGTGACCTGTCTTTCTTATCATTTTCATTTACCAATAGCTTAAATACTGATTTAGCTCATATATACTATATAAAGTTTCTTTTGTCAGCCCCCCTCTATCTTTGCCTTTTTTCTCATCCTGCACCAAATTTCACATAAAATTCCTTAATGTTTTGAAAAAAAATTAAAGATTTGCAACCATATAAATAGTGCAAGCAAACAGGTGCATTCAGAAGTAGACACAATCATATGCTTAGCAAAAGAAAATAATCTCACCTAAGACTTAAAAATTGTGTTTACTAAAACATGCCACACAGAAAAAAAATGTTCAAATGGCAAAATGTAGTCTTAAGCCTCATGAGCTGAAAACACAGAGGAAAGTTTTGAAATGGATTAAAAGGTCTGGGCATGGGAGTGTTGAGAACTTGTGCTTGGAGTAATTTGAAGATAACACTCTTTGAGAAAGTAAACTGCAAGTCAAAGCACATTAGAAGCAAAGCCACATCCATCACTGTGACTCGGGTAAATTCACAAGAGCGGATGGAATACAAATCTCGGCAGTACAGAAAGTGTAAGCTTACAGATTGCAATAAGGACAAGCCTGTCATGATCTCCAAGGAAGGAAAAAGTAGTGAGAGGGAAAATATACATTTTCCATCCACAATCCAATAGGATATCCGGAGTACCAATATGTTTAAGAACATTAAATTAGTGCTTCATCTCACCTGGAATATGGCTATCCAAGCGTAGCCAATGTTGTCAAAGTTAACTGCTCCCTTGTGGGGGTTAAGGTCCCCGGGGCGGCAGACGTTGTAATACTGGTTCCAGTTAACACAGTTGCTATTGCTTGACCCGCCCACTCCAGGTGATGAACCAATCAGAGCAGAACTTTGGTGGGGAGCAGGAAGCGAGCAATCCTCTCCTCCCTGGGTGAAGGGTGGCACGTCATGGCAGCGCAGCATCCCGTTCTCTCGGGGAGCTGAGCAGATGAACGGGCTGTCTTCACCTTCCTCAGACATGTAGTAAGGATGTATGGACTGGTTGTAAAGTCTGGTTTGGCACAGACAAAACAAAAAAAAGTTCTTATTAAAACTTTAAAATGCAGACTTCAGATTACAGATTTTGCCAAAAAAAATCTGAATTTATTGGTAGTATAATGACATACTGCTTTCTTTTCTGTCATCAATTTCAGTAGATGTCTGATATCCACGGTTCTATAAGAGTTCAGGCTTTAGTACATCTAAAATTATGGCTCAAGTTTAGCTTTATGAAAAATCTTGTTTTAAAACTCAGTCTAGAGTTTCAGATCGTAGATTTGAAATTAACGCGTCTTAAAAATGTTGTAGAAAATGGATAGCGATATTATAATATGAAGACATAAATATTATGATGCTAGCTAGCTAAATGCGACGCTGCATAGTTAAAAAAATTTCATCCAAACAGCACCGAATCCTAAGAAAATTGAAAAAAATAAACTTCAACAATAGTTATTTTAGGTGACTCAGATGTGACATAGTTATCACAAGAAATGTTTTATTTAAAGGCAAAATGAAAGTGTGTAACTCAGAGACACAGGGGAGAGGAGGCTGTTTCAGTGGATGAACAGAAAATGAAGAAAATGAAGAAGAAGGCATTGCAAGGAAACTTCACAGGCCTCTTATCTCAAAGCGTACCCTGCCTCCAGCAGTTTAGGTTGTCACGATGAGAAAAGAAGGAGTAAACCAACCCTGCACTAAAACCAATAACTGAACAGGAAATTTCAGCGTGCTATTGATTCAGATCAGTTAAAAATAACATGAAGAGAAAAAAAAAACAGCCTGCTGTTGGATTGGTAAATTTCTATATATCCGAGCCGTGTATATTAGTCTACTTTCATTTTACAGTCATTAAAAATGATTTTATATCCGTGTATTTAACTATATGTTTATTTGTTCTTGCAGATTTTGATAAATCACAAAAAATGCTCACATCTCCTCTACAAATCTTATGACTGCATAAATGTGCAACATTTGAATGACTTCTATTATTTGTGTTCAAGGTTAAGTTGACCTTTATAAAAGAAAAAAAAAGCAACTTTTCTTATAATTCTGAGACCAAACAAGAAATGATTATTACATCTAATTTCATCATTTTGTATAGCCGTCATTAAATTTGTTTGACATGCATCAATCATTATGTCCATTTGTATCTCTGCTATGTTTTCTTTTTGCAATTTAAACAAAGTGATGATGTTTGTCTGATAAAGACATTTTTTGCTGAAAGTGATTTCAACATAGTTTTGAGTTAATAAAGTTAAAGTGATGAAATTTACTGTGTTCACCTGAGATTTTGAAGATAATCTTTGTCTTGAGTTAACATTAGTCAAACTTTAACATTGAACCATGAAATTAGCTAACATGAAAGTCCCTACATGCAAATTGAGGATTTGATCTACGTCTACACCATCCATCTCTTCTCTCCATCTCCCTACATTCACATGAGACACTCTCCGAATCAGGAGTGAGGAGCAGACATCTGCTTTACTGCTTATTAAATGAACATAATGTCTTTTTAACGTGCTCAAGATGCCCATACAGTTTATTTGCTTCAATAAGCAATGAAGCGTCCTGCTCTCCATTCCACCCACTCCCCTATTTAATAGCACTTGTTGTTGGAGAAGTTATTTGGAGACTCGAGCGAATTAGCAGGTACGAAATGAGTGACTCGGTTCGACCGTATCTTGCATATCGAGCTATTTTCAATTGGAGATGCACAAAAAACTATGCTAACAGCCATCTTGCTGCTTAATTGTAATGATTCAGTGGATTCTCACATGAATGTGAGAATGAAATTTTACTGCTCTTATGTTCCGTCTTACTACAGGGATAAAAAAAAAATAAATCCTTGTGATAAAAACAAAAGCATCAAAAATTCCAATAACAGTATGTGCGTGTAATTTCACATTTCAGCAGAGGTAGGTTTGTTTGCTGGGTCTTCTGAGAACTAAGCTGATGTGTTTTGTTCCCTCACACAGAGAACAACAGTCAGCCACATTCACTTTGTACAATTACATCAAAAGCAAAATTAGTCGAACTATCTCAAAGTGACATTGTATGCTTCCAGAGTTTGTTGACATAAAAGTTTTTTTTTTTTATGTTTTGCTCTTAGATTTAGTTTTACTCCCCACGGCTAAATCAGCGGCTGAGCTTCTCTATCTGCCTAATGTGTGCATTCCTGTTTGTCTACATGCAGCCCTGGACTGAGGAGGGGAAAGCATGGCTGTGGCATAAAATGATGCTCATCCAAGATGAGATCACAGAGGGGAAATGGGTGTCTCTGTGTTCTTCCAGCATGTTCAGCATTAAATATCAGAATAGTTAGAATTATTTTTTTTTGTTTTAGAATTATTCTTACTTATTCTCATGCATATTGTTTATAATAATTCCAGGTGCTCGAAAACAGTTCCTTACAATTTTGTCAGGCTACAAACTTGAATGTAATTTGGGGGATTTTAGGCGCTAGATCAACACAAAGTAGGAAATAACTGTTAAACGAAAAGAAAATATTTTTTTTTTTTCCTACAGTAATTTTATCCCAAAATCTAAAAAGTATTGTCTTTGTATTCAGCCCTTGCAACTGTATTTGTACTGATTTATAACCCTGTTTTAAGTATTCCCAAAACCTTGTCCACGTCCTTTACCTTGAAAGGGGAGTATACATTTTTAGCACTTTATTTGTAAAAATATTTGAAACCCTGATTTATTTATTGCTCATCTTTCAGAGTTATGGAGTACTTTGTTTTAGTATATGAACCAAAAAAATACACTCAATGTGACAAAGTGTAGAGAAAGTTGAAGAAGCAGCACTAACTTAGAAAGGAACTTTATAAGGCTTCTCCTCTGAAAGGAGGAGATTTATTTATTTATTTTATGAAAAAAAAATAATAATAACAACAACAACAAAAAAACTGGAGCATACGATATCAGCAGCTTTTTATGTCCGAACGCAAGAAAAACCAAATGCCATTTAGAAAAAAACATGGAACTTTTTTCCTATAAGCATCTGTGTTACCGCCAGTCTAAAAGTCTGGAGGGGAGAAGAAAAAAAAAAAAAAGGTATTTACTAAAGTTTAAACAAGAAATTGCTTACGTTATTATGTCTTCTCCCAGGAAGCAGCGGTTACGCAGCAGTCCGGCCCACAGCTGGACTCCCACAATGCCGAAGATAAAAAAGACAAAGAAGCAGAGAAGGAGCACATTTCCCAGCATGGGTAAGGTGTCCAGAAGCAACGTCACCAAGATCCTCATACCTACACAGTGGGACACAAACAGCATAGACACAATGAGAAATTAATATCTCACATGCATATATTTAAATTCGTAGCTAAGTTCTGCTTATGCTGCAACTGCAAGCCTTTTCTAGTCCGTTGATATTCAACACCTTCAAACACTTTCGATCTGTTGAAGGTCAAGCTTACAGTCAATATAATCACAATCCATGGAAATAAAGACTACGAATGTTATTTCATCCCATGGAAAGTAACAGCTTCTGTGTCGCTAGTATTAACTACATGCAATGAGTGTCCAACTTGTGCAATCAAGTGACTTTTTGAAGAGTTCTGCAGTAAGATTGCTAAAATTTTGTTAACATTTAGCTGGTCTTGGTCTCATCCAACTAACAATGTGTATCATCTCATCTGAGGAGTCATTTGTTTGAGTGACATTTAGCTGAAGAACTTGAAGCTGACTGTTTAATACTGTGATATTTTGGCCAAATCTTGGCAACAAGTGCATTTAAAAAGAACAAAGCTCATGCCCAATTAGGGCTGAAACGATTCCTCGATTGATTCGAGTATAACGATTATTAAAATTCCCCAGGAAAATGTACCTGCCTCGAAGATTCGTTAATTTATGTTTTATTATTTAGCGCACCGTGTTCTGGCAGGAACATTACTTGCGTTGCACAGAGCTCTCACTTCCGCCTCTGAGTTGTTGACGAAATCTAAGTTTTAGCGGCATAAAGTCCCATCTTTAAGTTCGGCCAGGGGGGATTTTATTGATTTATGACAATGCCCGGGTTTTCATCGTTTTGGGGGACCAATAAGCATCTTTAAAATGACCGGCGAGATGCCTGGAGTTACGGCAACTGAACATTGGGAAGAAGCTGCGGGAGGATTTCTACAGGTGAGCCGATAGACTGAACACGGCGGGCGGCTGAGTAGTTGATGGTCCGTAAGTGTAGCTTTACGGACGAACCGCACAATAAATGTCAGATCCCGGTCTGAAC
>CAEGAE010035476.1:0-56416 GCA_903067095.1 Girardinus metallicus | reverse complement strand
GTGAGTTCAAATGTTTATGAAAGTAAAATGTTCGTTTTTGTTGCGTATCTGTATGTTATTTTGAAGGTGTAAACGTTACCATAGTGACCAGAGTCAGAGAGAATTAGGGCAGTGGTAGAGATGAGACAAAAGGAATAGAGCTTGCGAGTCTTAAGTCTGGTTCACACGGCACGATTTTAGAATTGTCGGCCGATTTTCCAAACCTCTGTGACCACACACGAGGCAATAAAAGCAGGAACAACACACCACATGAAACCGACTCCAGTCACGAACATCCCGATTCCAGAAGAAAATCCCGTAAAACCCCCAACATTGAATTTAGAATAAACAAATACGGATGACGATGTAGAAACAATGGTGACAGTTTGTGGACTGATTTTAAGCGAGCTAGTGTCTGTGAGGATTTCAGTTCGTCTGTGTGTTTAGTTTAGATCTGTTGCTGTGAGTTTCTGTGTTGTCCTGTCTGCTCCTTGATTGTTTCCCAGGTGTGTCTCGTTCCCTTGATTGCCCTCTGCTAAGCCCACCTGTTGTCTTTGTCTCTTATCGGGTCCTAGTCATATGAGTCGAATGTCGTTTGTCAGATGTCAGTTGTTTTGTCAGTTGGTCGGTCACAGTAGTACTGAGAAGTCCTGTGTCGGCTTTAGCTCTCGTGAGCCAGTTTATGGATACAGTTGCTACCGGTGCTGAGCCTTAGCCTCCGCTCTGCCGTGCTGCCTGTATTTTGTACTATTTTGGAGCTATTACTTCATTAAATTTATCTTCATTTCTCAACCTGGGTCTGCTGTGTTCTCCCTCACCACCAACAACCGCAATTCATGACCGTCAAGCCCTGACTGAATGAATAGCCTTATCTTTATAAACTATTTGTGTCACGTTAATGATGAAAAGTTATCGGGTTTATCAACTGTGCTACCAGTTTTGCTCCAGTTCCTCTCTTTATTGTTTCTGTTGATTTTCCTTGTACGAAATGCTGAATAAACATTTATGCTGTTTCCACATATCATCTCCGATGTCGTGGACTCTCAGTTGCGCCACGTCAGCTGTTTGGGATTCCCTTCCGTGATTACGTCGCCACGCTTTCTGATTGGCTACCTGTCACATTCAGCAGTTTGCGTTCTCGCTCCTAGTCAGAGAAGACCCCACACGCTGCGATAAAAGGGCTAAGATGTTCCAATCTGTTGAATATGCCCGATTTTAGTTCGGAGCGGTACAGTCATCTTGCAGTGTATCATACCACACACTGCAAGATGATCGGTTATGATTATCGCCAGCGACAATCTTGGAACTCAGAAAGTTCCAAGATTGTCGTAAGGGGAAAATTGGGGAAAAAAATTTTAAATTGTGCCATGTGAACTAGGCTTTAGCATACACACCAATATGCAGAAGCCTTGTCTGACTGCTAATCCCCCACCCCCCACACCCCTGGCTGCAATAAAACTGCCAAGTCTTGATCGGTCCGTGGTTATAAAAAGGTTGGGGACTACTGTTTTAGGTTACTAGAGGAGCAATGTTGTAATGGCTTCCTGAAGGCGGAATTTCAGAAAGAGCAGGAGTTTTAAATGACAGAGTATTTATATACTTCTACTTCTACAAAGAAGAAGAGTCACACATCCACAACTCTTTGGCATTTAGTGTTATTTGTCCTCTTAAATGGACAACAGGATTTCCTGCTTCTCTTTTCCCTTTTTTGTTTTTTAAATCATTCCGATAAAAAATTTAAAAATGAAATACGCAGAACATTTGAGTCATAAAATTTAAAAACTTTACTCTGTTAGTTTCTCAGTTCTGCGTCTTTAAAAATGTTGTCTATATAAACATTTATATACTTCTTCTACAAAGAAGTACCATGCTGCCTTCAAACAGCCGAAGGCAGCATAGTAACTAATTATGCTATGAAATAGCACTTTTTGGCCTGAAAGTACATAACATGACGGCTTTGAATGTTTCAAGACAAGAAAAAAAATGCATTCCATAATTACTGATGTATTGCTTTGCTATACCATTTCTTATGAATACACCTACATCTAAAGTAGTCTAACATTGGTTAGCATCAAATTCTTTTTTTTTTTTTAAATCATAGTTGGGCAGAACTGAAAACTCTTTTCATTCCTCTCTCTTTGTTTAAAGGCCCAGTGGTTGTGACTTTCTTAGATGCCTCAGTCGAGGTTGCCAGGCACAAGGAGGCAATGGAGAGGCGAAGAATGGGTAAAGGGATGACCTTGTGTGTTTGTTACGCTGCCAGCATTGGCGGCACCGCCACGCTGACAGGAACTGGTCCAAATCTGGTGCTTAAGGGACAAATGAACCAGTGAGTGCGTAATTATGATTTACAAGCTCAACTTTTTTTTATTTTTACATCACTGCTGACTCTATTTCCATGTGTCTTAAAGGTTGTTTCCTGAAAATGAAGATGTGATTAACTTTGCCTCCTGGTTCGGATTTGCGTTCCCAAACATGATTCTCATGCTGACACTAGCCTGGCTCTGGCTGCAATTTGTCTTCATGGGGTTCAAGTGAGTCTCTGACAGAAAATGTAACGTCTTTCTTGCAATAGCGTCATATTTGACAGTAGAGACAACGTGAAAATTCTGACTCCCGTGCAATTCCTCTAGTTTCAAGAAAACATGGGGCTGTGGGGCAACCAAGACCGAAAAGGAGACTGCTGCGTATAACGTGATCCATGAGCAACACCGTCAGCTGGGGACCATGGGTTTTGGAGAGATAAGTGTGTTGAGTCTCTTCGTTTTGCTGGTAATCCTTTGGTTCTCCAGAGATCCAGGTTTTGTTCATGGCTGGGCTACAGATCTAAACTCCACAGCAGAGTGTGTACTTATGATTTTCATTTCTGATTTTACACATTTGCACAAATTTGTACATGAATGCAGTTGATGGCAGAATGTCCCTGGTCTTCTAACCTCATAGATATGTGACAGATGCCACAGTAGCGATCTTCGTGGCCATCCTGCTCTTTGTCCTACCCTCTGAACCACCGCGATTCTGTTCACGCAGGACCCGAAGTTTTGATACAAGTAAGGCATCATTCTAGAAAAAATCTCTAGTTAGAAGGAGGCCATTTCTGTAATGTTTTGTCTCTTGTGGGTGTTTTCATTCAATCTGTAGCTACGCAACAGTCCTCTACCTCAACTCCCCGACTTCTCACTTGGAAAGTTGCCCAAAAGAAGGTGCCATGGGGCATTGTACTTCTCCTTGGGGGCGGGTTTGCCCTCGCCAAGGGGAGTGAAGTAAGTAGCAAGAACAGTTACATTTCTGTTATGTTGTCACACACTGTTGTGTTAAGCTAGATTATGCTATTGACCCTTTACAACTACATCACCAAACCCCTTGACAGACATCAGAAGTGAAGGTCCAGCGTATTAAACGGAGTGACGGCAATTGTTTTCCCAAGTTATTTTTGCCAATATAGCCATGGCTTCTACTTGTTCAAGCCGAGCTAATTTATCTGTGGACGTAGCTCACCCAGTTGGGGCTCATAGACAATGGTTTTATGGAGCGGACTTATGAGCATACAAAAATCTAGTTGCTTACCAGTATTTTTTGATAGGGGTGCATCCTCTCCATGGTTACTGATGATTAGATGCGTACCTTTTCCGTAACGCAGTATCTGATTGCATCTTACCAATCTTACTTGATTATGAAGTACATGAACAATAACTTTTTTATCTTGTAAAAATTGTTAGCTTTAAATCGACGAATACAGGACTGCCAATTCTTCCAACTGAATTCTGCTACCCATTGCCGTCTTCTTCCTTCGACAAAAGTTACAAGATAAAAATGACAAGTTTGGTTTGTGTCCTTGTCTATTTGTTTGCAGTCAATGGCGCATCATCTTATGACCATTTGTGAAATAAACAAAATAAAACTCTGTTTTTGATGACCTTTACAAAAAACAAGCGCAAAGGTTGTTTTGACGTTCATCATGGCGGAATGGGCTGAAGAGTGTGACACGATTTGACCCTTATTATGAGACATTAGGATATGCTATGTTATTTTCTATCTTTACTATCTTTAGGTTATGCTATTTTATATTCTGTTACATTAGACTTTGTAATCTAAAGTCATACATTGGTAAGTTAAACTACATTCTGTCATACCACATTACGCAACACATATTACGATATGTTAGTACATAAATTATGTTATAAATTGGTATTTTATGTTATTTTACATTACACGATGTCATGCTAGGTAACATTATGCTCTGATATAGTCTCTAAGTCACGATATGGTTCACTAGGATTACTTTACAAAATGCAAGCTAGTCAACTCTCATCTTTCTGGAATGAGATGTAGGTTTTTATTCTTTTTCTTACTATATCATACCAAATAACAAACAGTTCTGCATTCGAAGCAGTCCACATACACTGTTTTTTGTGACTGGCCGTTCTAAGCATACTGTCCATTGTTACTCATTTCATTGCTTTATTTTATTGATTGCGG
This sequence comes from Girardinus metallicus, assembly GCA_903067095.1. Lineage (NCBI taxonomy): Eukaryota > Metazoa > Chordata > Actinopteri > Cyprinodontiformes > Poeciliidae > Girardinus > Girardinus metallicus. The sequence continues at coordinate 51,958 of CAEGAE010035476.1, read as the reverse complement.
TTATTTTGGTATGTAGTTTTGAGTGTAATGTATTGAAAGTGCCAAAATGAAAAGGATTGCATGTACACAAAAATCAAAATGTAAGAATCTGAGGTTATGTGATGACACTTGTTTTAGGTGAGAGTTTGCTCTTTCTGGTATTTTCTACATCTATTTCAAAAGGACTAAATACCGGTAATTCTTCAACATTAGGGCATCAAACTTCAAAAGATTAAACATTCATTAAAACATCAAAGAGGTCCAACATTTGTACACTTTGTTTGTGGTGTAGTGCAGTCGTCCCCGATCCCCGGGCCGCGGCGCAGTACCGGTCCGTGGACCAATTGGTACTGGCCGCACAAGAAACAATTAAATATTTCTGTTATGTATTATCTGAGTCTGGAGAATCTTTTATCTTGAAAATTCTTTAACAGGATTCTCTCGGTTACGTCTTGCACTCTAACATTGAGCCCACAAGCAGCAAAATGAGTAAGAAATGGATCAGATGTCTTTGGAAAGTTTTGTTGCGAAGGGAAAAGGCCCAGAGAAGCGACAGGAGAATGGATTTATCCTGGTAGGTGACTCCCACATTACAAGCCCACTCTGCATGTTATGTGGCGAGCGGCTTGATAACGAGGCCATGAAGCCTTCAAACTGCTACGCCACGTAGAGACCAAGCACCCTGTGCTCAAGCAACACTTTGGGTGTCATTGTATCTCATCACTCCCAGGTGGGACCGTCTCATTGCAGAGAAACAAGCTCAGGGCTCCCATTAATATGTCGTTATCGTGAGTTCAAATGTTTATGAAAGTAAAATGTTCGTTTTTGTTGCGTATCTGTATGTTATTTTGAAGGTGTAAACGTTACCATAGTGACCAGAGTCAGAGAGAATTAGGGCAGTGGTAGAGATGAGACAAAAGGAATAGAGCTTGCGAGTCTTAAGTCTGGTTCACACGGCACGATTTTAGAATTGTCGGCCGATTTTCCAAACCTCTGTGACCACACACGAGGCAATAAAAGCAGGAACAACACACCACATGAAACCGACTCCAGTCACGAACATCCCGATTCCAGAAGAAAATCCCGTAAAACCCCCAACATTGAATTTAGAATAAACAAATACGGATGACGATGTAGAAACAATGGTGACAGTTTGTGGACTGATTTTAAGCGAGCTAGTGTCTGTGAGGATTTCAGTTCGTCTGTGTGTTTAGTTTAGATCTGTTGCTGTGAGTTTCTGTGTTGTCCTGTCTGCTCCTTGATTGTTTCCCAGGTGTGTCTCGTTCCCTTGATTGCCCTCTGCTAAGCCCACCTGTTGTCTTTGTCTCTTATCGGGTCCTAGTCATATGAGTCGAATGTCGTTTGTCAGATGTCAGTTGTTTTGTCAGTTGGTCGGTCACAGTAGTACTGAGAAGTCCTGTGTCGGCTTTAGCTCTCGTGAGCCAGTTTATGGATACAGTTGCTACCGGTGCTGAGCCTTAGCCTCCGCTCTGCCGTGCTGCCTGTATTTTGTACTATTTTGGAGCTATTACTTCATTAAATTTATCTTCATTTCTCAACCTGGGTCTGCTGTGTTCTCCCTCACCACCAACAACCGCAATTCATGACCGTCAAGCCCTGACTGAATGAATAGCCTTATCTTTATAAACTATTTGTGTCACGTTAATGATGAAAAGTTATCGGGTTTATCAACTGTGCTACCAGTTTTGCTCCAGTTCCTCTCTTTATTGTTTCTGTTGATTTTCCTTGTACGAAATGCTGAATAAACATTTATGCTGTTTCCACATATCATCTCCGATGTCGCGGACTCTCAGTTGCGCCATGTCAGCTGTTTGGGATTCCCCTCTGTGATTACGTCACTGTGCTTTCTGATTGGCTACCTGTCACATTCAGCAGTTTGAATGTGACAGGTAGCTCCCCCCCCACCAACCCCATCCCGAATCCCAGTAAAATTGACCGGTCCGTGGTGGGGGACTACTGGTGTAGTATATACTTGCCAGGGGCATTAGAATCGTTCTACTGTGAACATTGTCTACAATATTGTGAGCATCTACACAACTTGAACCACTCAGTTTTAGTCATACCAAAACAGCACAACCTTCAAATTAATGAATTTTTTTTTTTGTCTAAAAATACATTTTTTAGTATGTGACATACAGTGTTTTTATGGTTCGTTCAACTTTTTTTTTCTTTTTTTTTTTAAGTGCAGATGAAACTTAATCCCATCTCACAAACAACAATTAATTTGGTCACCCTGTGTCGAAATGCATTTTATTGTGTCATGTTGTGTTGCACCTTAGCTTGCCTTATGTCATGTTTTTCTGCTTTCAGGTATCAGGGCTCTCAAAGTGGATCGGGAACCAAATGACTCCTCTGCAGACCATCCCTCCCTGGGGAATAGCTATCATTTTATGCCTACTGATTGCTACTTTCACAGAGTGCACCAGTAATGTGGCGACTGCGACGCTGTTCCTACCTGTCTTAGCCTCAATGGTAAGAGCTATCACAGAGAGAGTTACATTAGACAATGGGAAGCAATGCAAAAACTGGCTGGAGACACAAAATCATGCCTGACCGCAGTGGTTCAATTAAGATAAGGTCCGAACTGGAGTTCCAGCACTCACATCGCTCCCAGTGAGAACTGGCCTACTTTTCCATGTTTGGCAAGCTCTCTAGTTGGTTTTTCGGGGTGAATATGTTCAGCTCTCCTCAGTGGGGCCCTCCTCCCATTAATAACCTGCCAAGTACACCAGGGCAGCCCACTGCCCTGTCTGGCTGTCACAAAGCAACTAAAGAATGACATTACTGTGCCTACCGGCTGACCACTTCACAGAGTTACAAAGATCACGCCACAAAAGATAGTTTCTAATTGGAACAATTAAACTAATATATATATAAAAAGCAAAGCTAAGAATCTGTACCAAAAAAGTGACTTGCAAAAGCGTTTATACCCATCAAAGTATTTTTTTTTCTTTTTACATTTTGTCATGGTTAGTATGTTTTTATGTGGTAAACCAAAACACAGTGGAAGGAACCAGACACAGCTTTTGTGGGGGTGGGAGGTTTGTTATAAAAATGTGAAATACTGTGATTTATAGTATTATTAATCATCCATTAACGAACCATAAAGATTGGAGATAAAGATGTGGCGAGGTTTAAAGCACTGAAATAAAATGAAGTCTGTTGCTCACTGTGTGTGCACTACAAAGTATTGATTCAGGGATTGAATACTAATGAATGGCAGTCTTTTTGATCACTTTTTATAAAAGAAAAAAAAATAGAAAATTATCTATTCTTTTCCTTTCTCTTCAAAACTATGTACTGATTTGTATTTGGCTCTATCAAAGATATTCCAAAAAGAAAAGATTAAGTTTCTGTGCTTTCAATCTGAAAAACTGTGAAACAGTTACAGGAGAATGTATATTGTGTCACAGAATGTGCAAACTAGTTTTATGTAAAAATAGGGGGAATAAACAATTCAATCAGATAAGGAAAGCTAAAACTTTGGAAATGGAAACCTGGAGTAATAATAGCTTTATGGTTCATTGCATTGTGCGCCATGATGTCAAGGAAATCTAGATGATTAAAACAAAATCTATTTACATAGACAAAACACTATCATTGCGGTGACCTGATATACAGTTTAAATGTGAAGTTTAGTTTTTTTTCACTGTTTATTTTGAGAAACAGAAATTACTGTGGACTTGTTCCGAGCCTCTGTGCCTCGTGACATGTAATTCAGAAGCAAATTCCACTCAGCAACGTTCCCTTAGTTCCCAACAGTCTGCCATTATCGCGAACACATGTAGCGCCTTTCTATTTTGGACGTCTTGACTCAGCACAAGGCCAGCAGGAATTACATCTTAATTATACCTACCTAATGAGAGTTTTCACTCCGGGCAAAACTGCACACATTTCATTCAGAGTTATGAGTCAATGATTGTGGTTGGAGGGAGAAATAGCCAGATAGAGTAGCTGAGGATTATGCGATCACATCTGTTTTCATCCCAGCCTTAGAGTCTTAAAAACCTCCTTTGTGATTACTGCAGTCTCAGTCGATTGGAATGAATCCTCTGTACGTCATGGTGCCCTGTACTCTGAGCGCCTCGTTCGCCTTCATGCTGCCCGTCGCCACCCCTCCCAACGCCATAGTCTTCTCTTATGGACACCTCAAGGTTGCTGACATGGTGAGTAGGACGGTTGATTGTGGGGGTTATTTTGTAAATGATATGCTGAATCTGATGGTGCTATGACTTTTGTTGCTGCTGTTATACAATTAGGACACAAGAACCTGTATTTAATGTCGTCTATAGTTGCAGCCCAAGCGGTTTTATAAAACATGTGGTGAAAAGCATTATACATTTCCCAGAACCAAGCCGACAATAGATTAGAAGTAAGTCTGATAAAAAATTTTAGTGATATCTTGTAACTAAAATGTAGCTTAAAAGGAAATAGTTACCCTAACTTTTGTGACCGTGTCTCCTTCCAAGTGTGTGGGAGAAACTGCACTGCATACTGCAAATGAGAAGGACCTATGCCTTCTCATTTGCATAGGTCCTTCAATGCAAGGACCTATGCAAAAAAGCAGCCTGGTAAAAAAGCAGCCCCTTGTTTTACGCTTCGCTTCGTACAGAGTCCTGGGCTCTCGGCTATTGAGAAATGATCGCTTCCTGGAGGGGTGGACTGTGTTGAGATTTTAAATTCTACACTATTGCTAACTTTTGACATATGTATTGCTCCATTTCGACTCTTAAGAAGCTTACCGGAAATCGCCTGTGCTGTAAACAATCACCCTCCTCTGCCAAGAGAGAAGTGCGGAGCCGAACAAGATGGCTGTTAATGATAATTAAACATTTGGAGGCGTGGCCAACACGGACAGAATGGTTTTGTTGACTTCCACCTCTGCCATTGCTGAATGTACAGGTAGATGGGTACAATTCTAAAAACCGCGCAAAAATCTGACAACGTCATTCACAGCTTCTGCTTCTGTTTGCTAATTTGCCTGGTTATCCCTCATTTCTGAATAGCCGAGAGCCCAGACCCTCTGTACAGAACAAAGCGTAGGGCACAAGTCTGGTTTTACGTTCTCGTTCTGCGTTCTCATTTGTCCTCTGGGAACACTACATACCAAAAAATTGAAAGAGGACATATTTTATTTTTTAACCAGTTTTAGTCAGTGGAAAGTTTTATGTGAGGGAGATAAGTTTTTTTTTTTTTTTTTCTGTTTGAAATTTGTCTTATCAAGCTAATCCGTATAGCTGCCACTCAGCGGACAAACTGTCACTGAACTGAGAGCCTTCAATAAATTGAACAGAGCAACATTTTCAGATCTATTGACTTCAGGTAAATAAAGCACACCTTTAAAAAAAAAGTCTTTGTATGAATTTTTGTACCCAACAGGCTAGGACCGGGATAGTTATGAACATTATCGGCATCATTTGCATTACACTGGCCATCAACACCTGGGGCAAGGCGATGTTTCACCTGGACACTTTCCCTGCCTGGGCCAACGTCACAGGCGTCTGAACGACTTCTGAGATCACACACCGTCTATGCATGCCCTCCTCCCTCGGGTGACAAACACCTGAAACCAGAGCGAAAGCATGGGACCAAACAGTGAGCTTCATGTGTTGTACTGGTGTCTGGATTTTATGAGTGTTTTGTGATGGAAAGCGGAAGGGAATTTGACTGGAAAAGAGTGGGTAACACACGGCAATATTTATACACCACAATGAAGAGACACTTGAATGGAAGCCCCTGATGTCTTAAATTACACGGCACAAACCAAATGCTGTCTATTAACTTAAAACCAGAAAATATGAATTATCCTAGCAGATAGTTCTGGTGGTGTAACTGAAAACAAGTCTCATATTTCGTAAAAGGCATTGAATTTTTTCCAGTTTTTTTCTCTTTTTTTTGCAAACGTAGACAGATGTTTCTAGAAATTCTTTATTTTTATCATATCGTATATGCATGGTCTTGCAAAATTATTAAAGCAGCTTGAGGTTTTGTCACATAGCCACAAACATTGATGTTTTAAAGTTGGATATTTTTTTTGTTAGATTGAAACAAAGTATCACATAATATTTGAAGTCAAATGAAAATGTAACGCAGTCTTTAATTTAAATTTTTGCTCTGATTCTGGAAAGTGTGGAGTGCATATGTTTTCTGACCTGTGTGTTGTGTCTTTGTTCTCTAAACAACTGAACAGTTCTGCTCATACTAAGAACACATTATTGAATATATATGCCATACTTTTATGACTATGTATAATTTTCCCTCCATACTGCAGTTACCTCCTACTTTGTGTTGATCTGTCAAAGAAGACGTTTGTGGCTGTAATATGACAAAATATAAAATTTTTAAAGGGATATTAATACTGTTGCAAGGCACTGTAATTTATTCTCAAGGAAGCATTGTATAATAATTGTTTTTTTATGTAGTTCACTAAGCAAATGTTCCTGTTTTATTACTTACAAGGTCTGACACCTTAATTTTCTTTCTCTTCTAACTTGGAATTTACACTGAAAAGTCTACACACGTTTTTAATGCTGGTGTATATAAATTTCCCCCCTTTGCAACCAAATGTAATATTAAAATTCCGTTTTTAAATGTAAATAAGTTTCAGATAATATTCAAGACACTGTGACGAGAACAATTCAACTTTATAAGCACTTTTAAAATATCAAACGCTGCATCTCCAGTACTGTTAAATACATTTTTAGCATCTGATTTTGCCACCTTCCTTTAAATTAAAGCATATTTCACACATGAGTGTTTTAAGCTCCTATTTTCTGAATATGGTAAATATTATAAAGGTTATTGTTGAGCGTGGTGTGTTTGTTATGTGGGAAAATGTGGAAATATATGTGAGACATTATTAAATAAATGAACCCAAACATCATTGGAATTTGAAAGGCTTATGTTAAAAGTCTTATTTGTTTCACTGTAATTGTGATTTTGATAAAAAACAAAACAAAAAAAAACACTTTCACATTGTATTTGTGTATAGTGGTTTTATACATATTTTGCACAGGAAATAAAACAAATGAACAAAGAAACTTTTGAGTCTTTCTTAGCTTGCAAATTTATGACGTCAATTTCAATCTAATTTAACCCTTTAATGCATAGTAGTCACTACAGTGGACAGCTATCTAAAAGCCATTTTCTTGTGCTTCATGTGGATTTTTATGTTATAAACGCACACTGACCACTGAAGTGGACACTAATGCATCATAAAATACACTATCGACTACTGGCCATCAGCTGCAAATCCAAGAAATTATTTTTTATTAAATCCAACAGGGCTGACAGACCCCGTCCCGCCTTCTACTGTAGACGACTCTTGCAGGTGAAAAAAAATATTGTGACGTCAGATAACCCCTAAAGAACAATACTACTGATGTATTTTTCAAATAACAACTTTGTATTTGTAGAAAATTACAATTGATAACCTAAAAAAACGTAAAATAAAATAAAAAAAAATTAACAAAATTTTTTCCTACCTTTTTTTATGCCTTAAGAAAATATATATATATAAAAAAACAATTGGATATAATCCTGACACACAGGATCATTCATGATCTGCGCAGTGTGATTGGATCGAAATTAATCTTTTGTTTCTACAGTAAGTTGTTGACTGTTTTCGTACCTCCAGAGGTTTTTTCACAACACCGAGGCTTAAATGGGGCAGGAATAATGAGAAGCAAAACTCAGCCGAGTCACCGCCGGTTTATCGCTCAAAACAAAAAATAATCTCACTTTTATCATCCTCTGCTGTTTCTCAACCTTACACGACAATTATCCGTGTCTCTGCGTCTTGCTAACTGACATCTTGTCTCACGCACAAATCAGACGTAATCCTGAAAATACCGTGTGGAAAACCACAATCATCCTGGACTAAAGCGCCACACCTCATGTATGCAGGCCAGCCGCCATGTGTCATTGTGCTGCTGGGAGACGTTGTGTAAGCCCAGAGTCAAAGCGGCAATATAGTGCTCCATTGTTTTGCGTCATAAACATTATGGGCTCAAAGATGACGTTTCATTTGGGTTTTACGGTCCCGTTTTACGCCCTTTGACTATTTCCACCGTTTCTCACATTAGAGCGATAAACCTAAATATAATTTGCTCAGATTTTTCTGATAGAGCAACACAAAGAAGTGTTTATTTTTTTAATCATGTAATCTGAAAAGTGTGGCATGTAGTCGCAATAAGAAATGTTTCAAGTAGGCATAAATTAAAATGAGCTCGATCATTTCCACTGTGATTAAGATTTTTTTTTTTTTGAAGCGCAATTTTGCTCGCATAGATTTCATAATCCATTTTATTTATGGTTTTGGTTCTAAGTGGTTTTTATTTCCACTTTATTTTTTGGTTGTGTTTTATTTTGGATATTTAAAATGTCTTCCTGTTCCAGTGTTAAGTGTTCTTTAGAAAAATAAAGTTGATTGGTCCTTGAGAGGGGCGAACTTGCATTATCATGCCATTGTCAATGACTTAAAAATGATCCCAAAACAACAATATTATCGTTTATCGCAATGATTACTCGAACTATTTATTGTGCAGAAAATTTTTATCCGTGGTGACAGGCCCATCTCTGACACCCGTTAATAATAAAAAGAACAGGCCATCAGACCTTTGAAACATGGTGGGACAATAGATCCATTTGGTACTGGGAAATTGGATGGAGAAAATGCAGGATAATCAAGGAAAAAAACCTGTTAGAAGTTCTGAAGGTTTTGGCAGTGGGTCAAGCTGGACAAACACCCCAAACAAACAACCAGAGCTGCAAGGGAAACGCTAGCACCAAGCCATTCAAGTGTTAGAATGGCCCAGTCGAAGTCAAGACCCAAGTCGAGCTGAGAATCTGTGGCAAGGATTGCTGTACTCTGTGTATCCAATCTCAGTTAGAGCTATCTTGTGAAGCAGAATGGTCTCTTGCTGCAGAAAGAGACTTTACCAATGTGCTCCAAGTGAAGTGAAGTCGGATTTATTTGTTTAGCATATTTTGACAACAAGGCAGTTAAAAGTGCCCTGCACCTTAAAAACATCATACAGTAACCTAGAAAATCAATATTTCAGCATCTTTGTAGTTTTCTGGAAGTTTGTTCCAGATTTGTGGCGCATAGCAGCTGAATGCTGCTTCTCGATGTTTGGTTCTGGGGATGCAGAGCAGAACCAGAAGACCTGACAGATCTGCTGGAAGGTTGATATATGTAAGTCGTTCAGTGATTTATGAACTATCAACAGTATTTAAAAGTCTATTCTCAGAGCTGCAGGGAGCCAGTGGAAGGACTTCAGAACCGGGGTGACATGCTCCATCTTCCAGGTTTTAGTGAGAACGTCAACAGCAGCTGGGCTGTCTGATTTTCTCCAGCTGATCAGTGAAGACACCGCTGCAGCAACCAATGCGACCAAAGACAAACGCCACATGAGTTTTTTGAAATTGCAGCAAACTTGAAACTCTCGCATATAACAGAAAACTGCACCTGACCTCGCCGCTGAATGAATGCAGGGGTTACAAAACCTCCCGCCCTCCAAAACTTCTTAGCTCTCTGCTGTTGGACAATTATCAGACGGTCGTCGTCTAACGAGCGCTCGAGTGCAAAGAGTCGTTCAGGCCGCTATGATCCCGGATCCCAATCGGGAAGAATGCTTATGTAATTACAGTGCCTTTCTCTTCCTTTACTGCCTTTCTTTACTGCCACCCAGTCATTATCCAATTCCAACACATCCCTATGTATTATAGTCCACTCTATACATGGATGGCTTTGAACTCCTGCTTGCTTTTATTGGATTTCACGCAGTTCAGCTGACATAAGCAAAAAAAACAACAACTTTTTGTAAACTAACAATGACTCAATAAAGAATCCCTTTTTAGTTGCAGAGTAAGCAAGGAGCTAGCTTAATAAGTGACCACAAGCGTTTTTTTGTTTCATGCACCTGTTGTATTTTAAAAGTATCTTTGCAAAGAGGAGGCTTTGGAGCCACGTTAGCCTTCCTGTCTCCGCTGTATCGGTTACGCCTGAGCACAATGCGCCGCTTGTCTGATAAAAATCAATCCTCCGCTGAGGATAAAGACGTTTGTGAAAACACGGGCCTCTCTTAGCAATCGGAGAGCCCAATTTAGAGGCTAAATTATCCAAGGGACAGGACAGAGATTCTTTCTTCCTTTGTCTGCCAGGGGGCCAAAGTACATTCATGAACATCCTTCCAGCTAATGTTCCTTTTATAATCATTTACCTTGATGGGATTCTTGGCAAATTATTACACTTCAATGGGCCTTAAGTAACAGATAAAAACCATAAATACTCACAAAGACAAATACAATCAAGAAAAAAGTAAAAGTGCTCAAAAACGTTTGATTTCATTGGTTTAGAATTATTTTCTTTAGACGTGCAGCATAATGGCTCATGCGTGTGTTATCACCACACAGAGTGAGATTTATTAATATTGTTTTTACCAAAACATGCAGATTTTTATTTAAACGGCATAACCAATAACACCACGAGGAATACAAACTGTTTAAAATTATCTCCATCTTTACAAACTTCAACAATCCTATTTTTTTTATTTTAGTTAAGGCAAAAGTGAAATATTAATCTGTTATGCAATATATGCAGAAAGCAGAGGCTATGTCCTGCACTATTGCAGTTTTAGCACTTTAATAATATTTTTGTTTGTCTTTTATTTGTTCTGGTTAAAATGTGCTATTAAATTTTAAGAGTAGAACCAGAGAACTATCAGTTCTTTGTCATATTTATAAACTTGCAGGTATTGAGCCCCCCCCACCGCTCAGTTCTATTCAGTTCAAAAGTAAAGGTCACTTCAGGTCAGTTCAATTAAATTTAGTTCACTTCAACCCGGCTCAGTTAATCTGGTTCAAATTAATACAGCCTACACAAAGAAGATTGAAATTCTATTCTCTAAAATTAAGTTGAATTCCGGAACACAATATGAATTTCAATCCAGTATATTTTTCCATCAGTTTAGCGTAGTTTGGTTTATTTCAGAAAATAAATGTAATTTCATCAAAATGCATTTCCCACAGAGCTTAATTAAACTGAATTCAACTCAATTCAAGTCAGTTCAGTTTATTATATGGCCCCTAAGTGAACAACAAATGTCATCAAGTTCAGTCTGGAACTGAACTTGTATGAGATACAAGTTCAGTTCCAGATTCTTTTCGACTATATTAGAGAAAATGTAGAGCAAATCTGATTGGAGTGACTTCTCAGGGAAAAAAAAAAAAAAAAAAAAGCATCCAGGAGTTGCCGTGCTAGGGAACGTTCTGTTTCTGGAGGCGTGCTTTGCCTGCACCACAAAATTGCTCAAACACAGGGTAACTGATGATCGTATAAACACAGTTCATTTATGTTCTGCTCCGCAAACCTTCCACTAGGTTCCTCGCCCCGAGGTTCTCAGTATTGTTTTATTTAAATGGCACTTCGACCAGCTATATTTATACAAGTGTCGTATTTCTTTTAACTTTAATCATTCCAAAAACGTGCAGACACAGGTCATCTCTATCCGGAGTTCATCAAACCATCTTCATTTATTTATCCATATCTACAGGACTGATGGAGATAAAACAAACGAGACGAGCTCTTTGCATCTGTTCTGTTTTTACTTTTATTTTTTTCTATGCTCTGTTTTTTTCGGAAAATGTAAATGTAGCTAAAGCCTGAGTTGATGCTTGCTGCAAAGCTCCAACTCTGTGATAAGTGTCACTTTTTGTGAACTTTATATCGGCTTGAATTCACTAAAAACCTGCATTTGTGCCACAAATATAAAGTTAACGTGTTATATTTCCTTAGTCTAAGAGAAAACTGGTAAATACTCTCAGATTTCAGTAACGCAGCAAAGCTTGCGTATCATTGTTCAAAACAAAATACATCTTTTGCTTACCGTTTTGTTTAAAAATGGAAGTCATTTGGACTAATAAACACTCAAAAGATACTTTGAGATGCCTCTCATGTACGCAATATTTCATCTTATTCAATTTCCTAGATTCGTCTCTTTACGTATTAAAATAGTGCACAGTTGCAACAGTCATTATAAAAACTGTAATACACTAAAGATGCTTTTTCTACAGTCACTACTTTACTTAATTATGAAAATTAACAGCATTTTTTCAAAAAAAATTCAAACCTATTTTTAAGCAATAATAAAATAAAATATGGTCACTACAGAAAGTTAAATGAAATTAAAATGTTTCTTACATCTTATTACATTGAAATGTGTAAATAATTTTGAAATTATTTGTACAGATCTTGACTGAATGAAGCAATTACTTCATTCAATTGAAAAGTTTCTCCTGACAGGTGTTTTGGAGTGGAGTCCCAACTTGAATCTGTTGAGAGTCGGGAGGGAGCTAAAAATTTGGGTGACGACAAAGAATGTCTTCCAACCTCAAAAACTGGAAACATTGCAGAAAATCTGGTCAGCAATTATTGGGTCCTTCATTACTGCAGCAATGGTGATCTCCAACTGAGTATTAAAAAGCCTTTATGAACTTCTTGTTGAATGAAAATAACTTCAAATCAAAATCTGTCAAGGGTATAACTAATTTTGATTTTAACCATAGATGTGGCCAAACTATTACCTAATGTGCTGCTATTTACACATGTTATTGGGTTTGCTTCATTATTGCTGCTGATGTGAGCCTCATAAGTTTCCATGAAATTAAGCAAATTCTCTAGGAAGATAGTTCAGAAAGTTGCGCTTATATTCGTGGTTTTGTTTTAATTTTTTTATTTCTGAACAATTGTAGACCATAATTGTAAACTAAATTAATCAATTAAAGCTACTAAATCATTATTATTATTATTATTATTATTTTTTTTTTTAACAAGATTAAATCATTATTTAAACGCACCGTAACACGGGGTAGCCTACTATAAGGTTGGTTAGCCAGCATCTAGCTCCCTCTGGTGGCCGCTTACAGTTGCTACACAAAACATTTCTTCCCCAGAATTCATAGGATCACTGCGATACCTTACTGCTCAGAGGACGTTTTGTTTTACGGACTTCATTTGTTCAGTTGTTTGTTAGGATACCTAGGAAATCAGCCAAATCATATGGCATCACCTGCAATTGTCTTTTAAACTGAATGATTTGGGACAACAGGCTCAGCAGACAGAATTAGAACAACAAAGCCTGTGTTCAAATTCTGTGACTTGGACATTTTGGTTAAAATGTTTTTTTCCTTATTCATTGAATGTAGCTCCAAAGTAGCAACACTGGCACGGCTTTCTTCTTACAGGCTCTTTATTAAACGCCGCGAAAACTACAGAAACAAAGGACAAAACTTTAGACATAGATACATTTACAGACAGACAGCTAACATGTGCTTAACAGAAATTACCTCGTGGCCGCCTGCCACTTCGGAGGTCTTTAATGAAAAAATCTTTACAGTCAAATCTCGCAGTCCAACAAACACACTCAAATCTCGCGATAACAAAAAAATAGCTCAAGACAAAATAAAATACAATTATTTCACATAAAACTCAAAACGTGAACCAAAGAACTTAAAATACATTATCTTACCTATTAGAAATAAACATACACTCTTTACATTACAAATACATTATCTTATTGACACTTACATTGAAGTTGGGTTGAATATCCACAAATTTTACTCAGGTAAGAGTAGCAATGATTAATAATAACATTGCATCTACTCCTTATACTTCTCAGTCCAGCTCTCCAAATAAAGGTTGTAAACGATATTAAGAGTAGCATTGTTGTGATGACATACTGAAGCGGGAGTGTCGGACAGAGCAGGAGTTTCTTAAAGGGATAGAAGTCAATTTTAAGGAGTCAGCTGTGTCGTCAAATTTGTTTTAGGTTATGTTTGATACATACATATTTATAACAACTGAAGGCAACATAGTTACTATGTACTGTAAAACAATATATATATATATCAATTCTATAAAATTCTATAAAATTGCAAAAAAAAAGGAACAAAAGAAACAAAGGAAGAAAGAAAGAGAGGAAATGGAAAAGAAAAGAAGGTGAGTTATGATTAAGTTTCATATCCACCAGAGTTGTCCTACAATTTGGACGGAATGATTCGCCGGCGTGACGTCATACGACAGTTTGCACCAGGTTTCATCAGTCGTCGCGTTTTTTCACGTGCACATTCCGCATCTGACCAGAAGCGCTTTCAAGGAGTCGTGTACGCTTTTATAACAGGTCAAAAAACGTTTCCTGTAGGTGAAGTCACGGGCCATAAACTGAGTCACCTGGCAACAGCTTCTCACAGCTGGCCCACATAAGAGGACCACCTACAACAGCGGAAGACCAGAGAACTAGCGGATGTGCGCTGACTTCTCCAGACGCTCTTCCTCGTCCTTTTTATCCTCATAAGGAAAAGAAGCTTAACGAATCAAAAGTTCTTCTTACTCAAGACGCGCTGAGAGATTGTGAAGCTAGTTTTGAACTCAGACATGGACGGAAGCGCTCAGAGGACACCTTTTCCTGCGTGGACCGAGTGTTGGGCAGTAAGACGGATCCGCACGCTGGTTCCGTTGGGTTTTAAGGGTGAAATTAAAGAGCTATCCAAGCTGGCCGCACCAGTGGTAAGCGTTCTGTGTTTAAATGAGCCGTCACCCCTTTCTTAGAATGCGTTAACTAAATCATTTTATAGCCCAGAATACGTTATTTTTACATAACCGGTGAAATACGCAACCCACGATTCTTACTGGACCCTACACAGAATTTTATTTGGGCATCCTCTATGGAGCTACTTTAGATGCAAAAGTACTTGTAACTGAGAACTTGAAGTTGCTGAGAAAAATTCTTTAGGAGTTCTGTAATTGTAGATTCCCCCACCCTCCATTCTTTCACAAATACAAAACAGCAGTTACAACCATTCACATTTTTCAGCAGAAAGCACAAATGATATTGTTTGAGTCACACTTAAAATAAAAAAAAAATCTTACACTTTTCCCCCAAATGATCCAAATGGTGCAAAATCAATCTGCATTCTTGTGTCAGGAAAAAAAAAAATAACTTGCCAATATTTCTTTATCACTCCAGGACACAAAAAGACTGTATTACTTAACGGATTATTCAGTACACGTCACAGATTCTGTTCTGCAAGTGACAAAATGTAAAAATATTGCTCTAATATTTTTGTTTCATTCAGTCCAATACATTTGCAGCAAAACTAATATCTAATAATCTTTCTGTATTAAAAACTTCATACAGATATTTATTTTGTAAGTTTTTTTTTCTTAACACAGACACAAGTCATTGAATGCAACTACGCAAAACTGCTTATGCGAGTCACTAATCCTGCACAAATACTTTTGCACCAAAAATGCCTCCGTATGTCTGTTCTATGTGAAAGGTTAAGGAATAAACATGGGTACAATTGAATTCTAAGTATGAACTTATAAATATGTTTGAGTTGTCTCAGATTTCCGTGCATGTTGACTTTCAGATGTTGGCCCAGTTCATGGGCTACGCTGTGAGTTTTGTCAGTACAGTTTTTTGCGGCCATCTTGGGAAGACAGAGTTGGCGGGAGTGTCTTTGGCCATAGCTGTAAGTAAAAAGAAAACAACTTCCTGTTGAACTAAATATCCTGAACCAATTAAATAGTTCAATCCTTGTTTTTTTTCTGTTCGTTCCCCAGGTGATTAATGTCACAGGTATATCCATTGGCTTTGGGTTGGCATCAGCATGTGATACGCTAATATCACAGGTATGAGCATCAACCACTAATAACCAGACACATATACATATGCATAGGCCACACTTGTCTATAAGCAGTAGGCATCCACAAGGGAACAAGAGATGAATTCACACAGAAATATTTTAACGTTTAATGAAATATGAATCGGTAACACAAATACAAATAAATACAAATAAGTAGTGATGCACCGATCCACTTTTTTGACTTCCGATACCGATATCCAGTGTTTAGTATCAGGCGATACCGAACCTAATCAGTGCTGAACTGACTTCAAATGTCTCTTTTTTTTTTTTAAACACAGACATAAATGTACCAAATTACAAATTTATTTGCCAACTCTATATATTTTTAGACCTATGGGAGCGGTAACCTCCTGAGAGTCGGAGTCATTCTGCAGCGGTCCATCCTCATTCTGTTACTGGCTTGTTTCCCCTGCTGGGCCATTCTCATCAACACAGAGCCCATTCTCTTGGCGGTCAGACAGGAGCCAGAAGTCGCAAGGTCAATTAGCTGTCTCTTAGGAACCACTCCATCCTTTGCTTCTTGGACTTGCTAGTAATGCTTGCTTTGATTTTGACTGTGAAATCTCTCCATAGTTTGGCTCAGATGTATGTAAAGATCTTCATGCCATCACTTCCAGTGAGTATATTCTACTTTTTGTCATTCAAGGCCTCAAATTTGCTTATTTAAATGATAAATTCCTAAAAGTTTAGTACCGTCACAGTCTGGATGTTGGACAGAGAACAAAAGAACCATAAAACACTAAAACTTTGGTCATTTCTTAATTCACACCATGAAGAAAGATTCTTTTAGCTGCATTAAATTTTTCCCTAATTTAAGTAAAATAGATACATATAGATGTAATTGAAAAGTTTTTTTTTAATATATATTTCAGTTCAAAATGAAAATATATATCGTATGCTATGACGTACATAATCAGGAAGAAGACTAATCTCTAACCCTAACCTGACTTAAAAAATCTGATCTGCCAATTCCGATTTTGGCTGATGCCACTTGTTTTGTCTGAAATGTCGCTAAATATAGCAAGAAAGTCACTGAGTTGGCAACAGTGGAGTGACTATTAACTGCAAAAGACCTGCACCAGTCTTGTCTAAACTTCTCTCATGGGAGAGCAGAAGAGAATAGCGGTTCTTTGCTGGGGTAGATGAGATCGCTGAATAAGTATTGAACAATCACCGATCTCCCAAAATTAAGGGCAATGGCGCCAATAAATCGGCTAGCTGACAAATCAGTGCACCCCTAATCGGTTAACCTTTCTTACTTCCATATGTTTGCGTACCTTTATCTTCTGCACTCTAGTCTGACCGGGAAACAGAGACTACACAGCCATATACATATACATGAAATGTGTTTCATAAATGAAACAAACACTGTAAAATCATAAAGCTGAGGATGTGCTGAAAATAATCATACCAAAGAAGGCAGGGTAAATGGTTTTTAAGGTTAAAACTACTTTTTAACCTTAGAGGGTTAAAAAGTAGTTCCATATACTTTACACTATGGGGCGTAAGCTGCCTCTTCATGTCATGTAAAGTTCATACGCTAATGTTCACATTTGTTCTCTCATTGCTATAACCCACATTAGTAAGCTACTTTAAAAGAGCAGTATTATGTACAATCAACTTTTTTAGCTTTACATCATGTTATAATGTTATTCCTTCATTAAAAACATACCTGGAGTGTTGCCTTGATTCTTTCATCCTTCTTTGAGAAATCCTTTAATCTCCCATGGCAACCATTCAGCGGTGCAAAACGCCTGGGTGGACTTAGCCCCGCCTTGGAGGTGCATCTTTCAAATTCCTCAAGCATCCCTCCCTCCTGATTCCCCCACTTGGCTCCTTCAGACTAGCCAGCAGCAATTAGCAAACATCTGGTGAAACTGCACATCTGCTGAGCTCATTATACGAGCTACTTCTCATTGTAATGCTGGTAAAAAAAAGTTGCTAAAGGGTTAATAGAGGAGCCATGTTGTGATAACTTCTTGAAGACAGAGCAGGGAGTTTGAAAGAGACCGAGGCCCAAATTGCAAGACGTTAAATTTCTCATATATGTATTTGATGTATACAGCATTTTTATAACAACTTAAGGTATCATAGATATTTGATTTTGCTCAATATAACAGGATAATACATAATACTGCCCCTTTAAAACATTATGGGGGAAAAAGTGTCAAGGAGAAAATCAATCAGTCATGTCTATTACCATCATTCACATGTTATGAGAACGACAACATGAGACACTATAAACTGCCAGACAACAGGCAGAGCAACAATTGCACAGCAAGGACAAAAGATGATAACATTAGGGAAGACAGTCTGACTTCTTTTGCAGGTGCTGAACAACATCTCCAGGAGTGTAAACCTCAGCATGTCAGCACAGACAAATTAATTCTGTGAAAGTTCACAAGCAGTAAAATAAAGACATAATATGAGAATCAGATTAATAAAGACAGTAGACGTTATTATCCTGTAATGAAATTGTTCCGCCATAAAAGCAAAACCTGGTGTGGATGCTGATTAAAGTAGATCTTTTGAAATTGTGCCAACAACGTCACTAAATCTCTTCTTTTTGTCATATTACAGGCTGCTTTCATGTTTTCCTTACAATCACGATATCTCCAGAACCAGGTAGGTCCATTATTTTAACCTTACATAAGCTGAAATATAGTACATAGATCTGGTGCAGTTGAACACTATAGTGATTCGCTTCCCATTTCCTAAAAGATTAGATGTGCAAAATGTGTGATATTAATTTATTATGTCAGATTTAAAGGGGTTTTGTCAACTATGAATTCAAATAGCAAAGAGGTCGGAGGGTAATAAATGAGTATGGCACATGAAATGAAAATAGAAAAGAAAAGAGAACAAAACGTAATTCTATCCATCAATTTTTATGTCTGCCGGATTGCAGGTGGTGGGTGGAGTGTATACGATTGAATTTTTTTAATCAAATTATGTCCGTTCTTTGTTGGAGACAAGTCACTTTGAATGCGCTAAGTTGCTAATTAAAAACATGTGGCACTTTTATTTCAGGGCATCATCTGGCCGCAGGTCATCACAGGGCTAATTGTCAATCTGCTCAACGCTCTCATTAACTACATTGTGCTCTTCGTATTGAAAATGGGAGTAGCGTGAGTCTCTCACACTTTTATTGTTGTATTTTACACAAATGCATATATATGCATATTAAAAATGGGCATATTTATATGATCCTCAGGGGCTCCGCTGTTGCCAACACTTTGTCTGAGTTTGCCTTGGCTGGATTCCTTTATGCTTACATCATGTGGAAAGGTCTTCACAAGACAACCTGGGCAGGTGACTAAATAATTATATTGTGATGTTGTCATTTAATGGTGAATAGCAGGACCCAAATGACAGGAGGGGAAAAGCAGCAAATGGTAAATGGTAAATGGTAAATGGACAGAACTTATATAGCGCTTTATCCGATCTTTTTTGACCACTCAAAGCGCTTTACACTAGTGTCATTCACCCATTCGCACTCACAAACGCTCACACATTCATACACCGATACGCAGATCGGTAGGCAAATAAACTATTTTACTTGAAAAGGCAATTCAAATACCATAAGAAACAGCTCATCCTGTTTCTTATGGTATCACAAGAGCACCATAAGAAACAGGATGAGCTGACCAGCAGAGATATTTAAGCTGGAGAGTTAACTACAGAACAAGGAGCCATTGGTTGATTAGTACAGGGGAAACTGAGGGAAGGTGATTAACTGAAGTTGAACTGAAGAGATGGACGAATGGCTGACTGAAGCTGCGTTTCCATTACAAATATGCGCACATCTTTGTCAATATTCTGTTAGTGTAAAAAAAAAAAACCCACCATTTTGCAATTACAATGTTTCCACCTAATAAGAAATAAAATTAAAATTACACGTGAATAAGGCTGTGAACATGATAAGTCATTAAAACTCCTGGTGGTGACGGATATAAACAGGCTAGCTAAACAGCTAAACAGATACTTAAATAGCTGGCGCTCATCATCTGTCAGCCATCAGTGGTTGGCGTCTTATTCAGGCGTTGGAGCGACAAACCCTTTATACTTGGGAGCGTCTATGTGTGCGATGTTTTGGGTTACTGTAGTCTGCCAATTTACAGAAGAGCTATGGACTCAATACGTTTGAATGACACACAACTTTTCATGAACAGTGTGATGCTAAGAGAGCTCTGGTGGAGCCAGCTGAACATTGTCCAAAGAAAACTAAACTTTATCCTCCCAGTACTTCCTGCTGTCGTATTTGCCCTCATTTTCACCAGTTGTGACATCCGGCTGTTGATCACGTGACTCGTGTGATGTGAAAAAAAGTGTTTCCATTGCAGTTTTTCCGAACACATCTAGTTGTGGGTTCAATTGTGTCTTCCTCCTGTCACATGTTACCTACTGATCTGCATATCAGTGTGTGAATGTGGCTGTAGTCCAAAGTGCTTCAAGTGGTCAGTATAGAATACATAACACCTAAGGGTCATGCCAATCTTATTTCTTAATAAATGAGCCTAAATTTGTAACATGAATAAGTTTTATTCACATAATCTGTGTGAGCTGAAGAATTTGAATAAGTTTTTGTACAACACTAACCATGTATAATATGCATTTAACTTCCTTTCTTCTGTTGTATCTAGGCTGGTCCAAAGAATGCCTCGCTGATTGGAAATCTTATATCCAATTGGCTGTTCCTGGAATGGTCATGATGTGCATAGAGTGGTGGACATATGAGATTGGAGGTTTTCTGGCAGGTAATACCTATCCCAAATTACAAATGTGCAGATGTTTTGCTTTCTAAAACAACTTTGAAATCTAATACCTGTATCGGTTTGAAAGGTCTGATAAGTGAGGTTGAGCTTGGAACGCAGTCGGTCGTATACCAGTTGGCAAATATTGCCTACATGGTGAGCTTTTTGAAGCTAGCAGTGAAGAAGAAAAGGCTTTCAAATCGGTAACTTTTTTTACGTTTTGGTAGTTCCCATTGGGTTTCAGCGTTGCAGGCAACGTGAGAGTCGGAAACGCTTTGGGAGCAGGAGAAACGGAGCAGGCCAAGCTGTCTGCGAAAGCTACAATGTTCTGTGGAGGTCAGTGAGCACTTAAGTCATATATGTATTTAGACAACTTTTTCACTTTTTGAGACACTTATAAGTGATCTGACCATCTTTAGTAAAAATGCTGAGTCAATGCTAGGGCGAAAAAAATCTATTTACATGAACTTTTTACTGCAAAAACACAAAATAATGCCAAGTATTTTGGTCTAGTTTCCAGTGTAAACATCATAATGTGGTTGAAATACGGTTAAATTACATTTTGGTCCTCCCCCACCCCAATTTAACAGATGTGCAATTATACAACTGTAGATCTTTGAAAAGCATTAGTTGAGCCTCCTGCATAACCAAGAAGAATGCAGCAAGGGGTTGTGAATGGTAAGTCAACAATAAAAATGAAACACTTGTCTTTTCTAGCATCCATTGTACGGTACATACAGCACTAAAACCAGCTCACCAAATGCGCTGGAGCTCCGCTTGGGTTGCTAGGAGAAGGACTGTGCTTGGCTGGGGTTGCTAGGTAACAGTCAATTATAACTTAATTTTAACTACAGTCGGGAGGTTTTGAGACAGCTCATTTTACAGACACTAAAACACTTAACTTTCATCAAAAACCAGCTTTTTGGTTTTTTGGAAGTTTTTGGGTTGCCTTTAGAAGCAGTAGAAATCCAAATGGAAGTATAAAAAAGTGTAAAAAAAAATGTGAATTTTAAATGGGGGGCATAATATGTCCCCCATTTAAATCCCTTGAGCAAAATTATTATGGAATTCATTCATTCACATGATGAGTTTTTTTCACAGGATTTGAAAGCTTGGAACCTTTAACGTAATATGTGAAAACAAATATGATTTAATAAAGTAAAAGTTCATCTTTTCCCACAATCTCTATACATGTTCTTTAGCAGCAGCATAGTAAGTGTGTGATGTTAGCCCACTTAGCATGTTGCTCTTTACAACAGGATCAGTGTCTGTTTGCTTGGCAGTCCTCATCGGGAGTCTGAAGAATCATATCTCTTACATCTTTACATATGATGAGTAAGTACATGTTTAACATTAACCCAGCTGGAGTCAGTCCTGTTCGTGAAAGGTGAAGTCACACCCTCGAGTACTGAAGAGATTACTTAGATTTTAAATGGCCTTTGAGCGTTACAGTAGGCCTTATCTAATCGTAAACCTGTGAACCTGGCTTACATACTAACCAGGTCCAAAGGTTTGTATCATTTGTAATCAGGTGAAGTTTCAGGAAGAAAAACAGCCACATTTGTCAATGAGATTAAGAAGAATACCTTTTGTATTTTTATAGATATTATAATGGTAGTATAGTGATGTTATACTATATATATTTTTGTTTCAGGCAGATTAGGGAAAGGGTTGCAGAAATTATATCTTTTTACGCTCCATTCATCATCCTGGATGCCATGTCTGTAAGTACCTTTGTCATTTATTGCAAAAAAACATTTAAAGGATCACAAATGTATATTCAAAGTAAAGTAGATCTAAAAAATGCACATACCCCTGAAGCCTTTGTGATGACAATTATATCACTGTAAATCACTGAAAAACATTTTAGACCTTTTAATGTATGTGTTCAATTGAAAAACAAATTTGTTTACGTGAAAGAGTAAAAAAAAAGATTATGCTAAGATGACTTGTTTGCGTAAGTGTGCACACATTTTATCCCACCAAGACAAATGTCTTAGACTAATGTCTTTTCTCAGATGTGCATTGCAGCTCAAACCACAGTTTGAAAAAAATGGTTAAAAAAGGTTGAAAATATCTCACTGTATAAAAGCATCAATCAGGACAGAGTTACAAAAAAATTAACAGCATTTCAGTGAATGTACTCTATGGCAAGGTCAGAGTAGTGATCAGTAAAAGAATGATGTCGATGATGCTGACATAACAAAAACTGGCATAGATAAAAGATAAAAACTTTTTGGCGAATCTTCCAAAGAAGCTGTAGGACTTTTTGTCAAGCACTGGCTGTGTTCCTTTTAGAGTAAATGTTCCCTTTGCTCTCCAGCTGTATTTTTTTGCTTTATTTCACCCTAATCAGTCTAAATGTTTACATAATGAGAACCTGCCATTTTTAGAGGGGTGTGTATCTTCACTTTTTGTGAAGTTTAATCTTTTCTTTTACACTCCAAATGACCAGGCTGTCTCTGGTGGGATCATCAGAGGAGCGGGTAAACAGAGAGTTGGGGCTATTTGCTACTTCTTCGGATTTTATGGCATCGGATTTCCCATTGGAATCCCCCTGATGTTTGCTGCCAAACAAGGAATAAAGGGTGAGATTTAAAGTTAAAAAGTATCTCAAAACAATGAAATTCTAGGTCTTTATTTAGATTTTTAAATCTGACATGATGTGTAATATCTTTCTTTACCAAGGTCTATGGACTGGACTGTTTACCTGCGTATCACTGCAATCCACATTCCTCATTTTCTATCTGCTCAGGATGAACTGGAAGGCAGCCACAACAGAGGTTCGCATTTCAAGTTAAATGTTGCTTATTCTAAAACACTAAAGATTTTTTTTTCTTCAATAACAGAGATTTAAACATGATTTTATCTCTCAGGCTCGGATCAGAGCAGGCGTGATTGGCTGTTCTTCAGACACAAGTAAGAAAGAGATGCTTTACTACTTTTCTGCATTCGATTTTTATCAATGTGTGAGACCGTCAACACAATGCAGTCATGACTAACAGATACATTTATTAACCAAAGACAACAGATTATTCGTCATTAACAATCACCTACAACAACCCAAAGAAGGTTGTAGAATCAGTTTCCTCCCTATAGCCTTAACCAATAATCACCTGACCCCAACAATATACAAACGGAAAAAAAACTAAAACAAGACCAACAATCAGTATTATCAGGAAGCTTGAAAAGAAGAGAGCAATAGTTCTCCTTTTTCTTTGGTTTCGATCATGAGGGTCACCTACAGGAGAAAACGGACAATGTGGTACGTGATCACCATCAGAGAGAAATGATGGAGCATTGTATACCTTAAGAAATTATTATTCATTGGAAATCATCCACTGTGTTTGCAAGAGTGAAACAAGTTATACTGCAGGTTTAAATGCAAGTTTTAGTCACAGGTAAGTTGTCAGACGCTTCATAGGCATCGTCACAATAACGGTTTAGTTCATACAAATGTCTCATTTTCTGCAAATGTTATGATTTTCAGTTAAAGATTAAAAGTAGCCAGCACATAATGTTTCATAAAACTTTCACTTCCCTAATGTTTAACACAATTTACTGCGTTAAACAATTTGCTAAGTCATCCTTATAGTAGCCTATAAAGCCAGACGTCCCTAAAGACACTCTCCAGGGCTCCAATATTTTTCCAGTCCAGAAAGAATATAAAAGTGTAAGAGGGGTAGAATTTATTAGATAAGCCAGGTTTTCAGAAGTAATTCCTAACATCTGGGAAGTAACCTCTAAGTTCAAGAACTATAAGTACAGTAAAGTAGGCTCCAAGTTCAAAGAGTATAATTAAAAGTAAGCTCAGAAAGTACGACTTAAGTTCAAGGAAAAAACCTCAACGCATTCTGGGAAAGTACAAACTGCATTGTGTATAACTAGCAATGCTTACTGTACAAACTTTTGCAACAAGGAAGCCAGAAGGTACCTTCCCCAGTTGACTTCCCCAAAATAAGCAGCAGTAAAAATGCTGAAAGGTCCAGAGGACCCCAAAGTGCCTTCACACTACATTCAGTCATTCACCCAGCCGTCACCACATGTATCTCATAGCACATCAAAATAATTGTTCATCCCCTCAGCTCCTTCTCAATCATGTTGAAGAACAGTGTAAACAAGCTCAAACCCAATGCTTCCACAGAAAATACCCAGGCAAGCAGCTCAGCCAAAAGTCTTGCTCTCTCTGTGGGTATAGCTGTGGTCTGTTGTTCCCTAACCTTGGGGGAAACTACTTTGCTTCTCCTACATGTAAGTTTCCACAACCATTGGAATCACGCTGTCGAGGTCTCTGGGTGACGCTTAACAGTGGACTCCTGTCTGTTTAGTCCTCATTAGCTGGTCCCTTCTGTTTGATAAAGCTTCAGACAAGCTAACAGTTACACATCATGTTCCAAAAGAGTCTAAATGTGTGTCTTTCACATTTGCATGAACAGGTCCCCAATCAGAAGACGCAGAGCATTCGCTAAGCGTGACGGACACCATGGATCTGGTTGACACAGAAGAGGTTTCGCTGGAAGTCCAGCCCTCCTTCAGGAGCCTGGTTCTGCGAAGAGGTTTAGCTCTGGCTGGCATGCTATTTATCCTGGCCACTGGAATCATCATAAACCTGCTGGTCACGAACTTGGTTACTTGACTAGGAGTAAAGTGTCATCCCAGTGAGCGAACAAAGTTCTTTGCCTCAACCGCAAAGCAAAACATAGATGTTTGAGTCTCAGGACGCAGCCTGACAGGGGAAAAGCGCAAGATGATCAGTAGAAAGCAAAGCGAAAACAGAAAGAGCAAAAATAGCATGATTATAAATTTAAAGCGAGATTGTTCTCTGGAATGACAAGAGTTATCTCTAATTAGTATCTGGATCGTTGCAGTCACATATAGTCAGAGAGAGCTGAATCAAACTGAAGACAGTTCAAAAACATCAGCTCCAACTCACTTTGACTGTCCATCAGGGACCACCAAAGTGGAGTAAAATGGATCAGGAGGATGCGTTGCATTGATCCGACCTGCCGCAGTGCGGTTGCCCTCTGCAGACCGGAACTCTGGCAAAGCAACAAGGAAGTGCACAACTGCTCCGACAGCCAGCAGAGCCACCGCAGCTAACACGGCGAGGCCTCTGCGGATGATCAGCTGGGTGGTGGAGAGGTGGCTGTCTGTCCGTCCCACCTCACGGCCACCTGGCCTTTCAGCATGGCCGTCCTGATCCTCTGTACCAACACATATGTATCCATCTGCTGACTGTGAAAAAGAATACCATCACACATCTGTTCATTTTCTTCTGCTAACGACCAAAATATGGGTGTTAATTTATACAAAGAAATTAAACTGATGATAAAAATGTTTTAAATTTCAGAGTGTGCTTACTTTTCCATTGTAGGCCGTCTGACCTGCAGCAGTTCCCTCAGCGTCTGCGAGGCCAGAGGTGCTTATTAACGTCATGTTGGTGGTTTTCTGAGCTCGTTTCACAGCCTTTAAGAGAAGAACAGAAGGTCAGAAAGTTTCTACGCTCAAGCATAAAAGATCACATTCACTCTGAGGTTTTACGTGATCCTTGAAAGATTATTTTCACCCCATGAACTTTGTTTTGCATTTTGTCACACTGCAACCACAAACATCCACGTACTTTATTAGGAAGTAGGAACAGAAAAGTGCTACACAGACAAGTGATCATGGTTTTCCTGTTTTGGGGGGATTTTTTTTTGTACAAATATAAAAACTTGAAAAGTGTAGCAAGTATTTCTAGTGAGCATGCCTGAGAAACACATTGTACACCACATTACTATAATTGCCTGTGCTTTGTTGGTCTTTTCGAGTGAGGCTTTACTTGGAGATTGAACGTTTCTGCAAAGAGTTCAGCTCTAATGGATGGAAAGCCTTTGTGAACAGATATTTTCAAATCTTTGTCACCATTTCCAAATTTGATTTAGGTTTGGACTCGACAGAAGCATTAGCTAAAAGCAAGAACTACTTTCTGCTGTGACTGAAGTTTATTCAGCCTCCTGTAAAAAAAAAAAAAAAAAAAAAAAAAAACTCCTTGGATTTTGCAGACACTCTGTGGCAGTAGAGCATCTTCACATTCACTCTCTGAAAAGCCAATAACTCATGATCATACTTCCTTCTTTTTATTTATTTTCTGTAGCCCAGTGTCAGCATAGCTTTAAGTGCTAAAGATGTTGTCTCTGGCGTAGGCTCGATGAAGTTGGTTAAATGTTTGCTGTTGCTGTTCTTATTTGATGATGTTCTCAGGAAATTGGTCAATCCATCTTCCCATACACTCTTCCCAGCAGTTGATTTTGCAACTAACAGCATATAACCCTCCTTGTTTAAGTTGAACTTCAATAAAATATTTAAAAATTTGTGGGTGCAATGTGGCACGATGTGCTGTTTACCATACCTCCTCTGCCACTTTCTCCCAGTTCAGTCTGAAGATAACTATTATGTAGAAAGTTGATTGCAAAATGACACAAACCAGTAGTCCCAGCCAAAAACCTGTGCGGGAAAGAACAACTTGCGTGAGTTCAAAATGGCTTCTTTCTCATAAAAAAAAAAAAAAAAAGTCATAATAAGAAATCTACAAACAAGTACCAGATTTTAAATACCTAAAACTCTCAGCTTTGCAACAAACATGAAAGTGACACTCAGTGTGAGCCCTATGCAGTAGTATCCCACAAAGTTAGCCACAGCAGGTATCTTCTGCTTGCCTGTGCCCAAGAAGATGCCAGTGCAAACCCCCTGCAGGTATGAAACGCATGTCAGTCTGCATGCAGCTTTACTTTCTGGCCGTCTCAGGCTGGACATTCTTGAAGTTGTGCGCAAATGTTTAAGAGTAAAAAAAGAAAAACTGCACTAGCACTCACCACAAGTCCATCAAAGAACTGAAGGAAGCAGTAGGCATTCATCAAATGAGAGACCAAACCTATGATCTTCCTGAAAGTAAGATTTAGTCATGTGAGTACGTAACAATGTTTCAAACTGAGTATTACTGTTACTGAAAAGTAAGTAGAGTGAAGGTGTGCAGTTTGACACAAAATTGGTGTCAAATTTTTGTGCATTAAATTTGACACCAACGTTCATGCTGCAAAAATATTTTCGTTTGTGCCGCTGTCATTTTCAAGATATTCATGAATGATTCCAGAGGTTATCAAAGGTCAACCAGTCCCACCGCATTTACACAATTAAGCAAATTTGCTTGATTTTTGCCACTAATAACATACTTATTAGTGGTGCTACAAAAGTTTTAGTACAATTAATTTAGATCAGTTTTGTTTGAATTATAATTTTTTTTAATCTTAAAAATCATAACGCCACAAATGATTTTTGCTGCGCAAATGTAGCACAGTTGCTTGACCCTGTATTTCATTTGATTTTGTAGATGTGCGGGGAGAGGCAGGTTGACCTTTGATGACCTCTGGAAACATTTATCACTATCTTTAAATTGACAGCGACACAAACAAAAAATTTTACAGCACAAACACTCCAATTAAGATGAAATTTGGTGTCGTTAAGTGACACCAAATTTGACAAATCGCTTCACTTAACGACACCAAATTTCATTTGGTGTCAAAATTTGGAGGGTCGGGGGAGTTACCAGACTCACTCGTCAGACGTGAAGATGAAGCCGATCACCGTTTTGGAGCACCCAAGCACAACTCCTTCCACAACCGCAAAGGTAGCTGCACGACAAGAGTTGAGGAATCTTAACAAGCGACACCCGCGAGAAATGAAAGAGATGTGATAGAAACGTTTTTACTGACCTGCAAGACAGAGGGACACCTTGCTGGTCAGAAGGGCCCTGGCGCGGTCTCCTGCTCCGAGGGCATTCCCCACTCTAGCACACGTCGCTGCTTGAAGACCGAGTGGAAACTGCGTGTTCAGGAATTCCAACATAAAGTGTGTAAAAGAGTTTGAGTTTGATAACTGTTGAAAAACGAGTCGGCAGTGCTCTGAGTCGGTCCTACCATGTAGGTGATGAAAGCGATCATTATCACAGCGTGCTGGGCTGCCAGCTCGTCCTCACTCAGCATTCCTGATTGTTACAAACAAATAGGAATGTTCTATGGTTTTAATCATTATCGGTGTATGATGTGAGTTTTTCGGTATCTATATTACCTGCAAAGAAGCCACCAAGTTCATAAACCCACCACTCAAAACACTTCATTAAGGTACTGGGGAGGGCCAGTTTCATGTAGGAGCCCCACTCCTGTAGTGATTCCACAGACCAGCCTGCAGGTGGCGACACAAACCCATTTATGTCTTTGAAAAATCTTTTTTAAATCTCAAAACAGTTCGACCACAGTTAGTGATACTGTCCCTCACCTTCCCATGTTTTTACATGCAGCTTCTTCCACCGGATATAAGCGAACAGAAAAGAACAGATGTATATCTGAGACAGAGTGTTTGCCACAGCGGAGCCACTGCAACACACACGCAGCAGCGAGATAATGAAAGTGAGCGTTATAGTTCTGTTCACATTTGTCTGGAAATGAGTGTGAATGCTGACCTGACTCCCAGGTTCAGCCAGTAAAGCAAGAGATAGTTTGTGGCAACATTTGCTATGTTTGCCACGGCAGCCGTGTAGAGTTGTGGCAGGATTATACCCTAAGTACGCAAACAGAAAGAAAAAAAAAAAAATCTGAAATCAGAATGAATTCAACAAGATTCGCAACATTTCAATAAGCAGTGTTGGACACACCTGGTTCTGCAGGTAAGACACCTGAAGGTTGTGTAGAAACATTGCCTAAAAAGAAAGATGCTTTATTTTTCCTATTACTATTATTTTCTGACACAGACACTGGTAAAAAAAATAAATAAATAGAAATCATTAATGAAAGCTTGTGCTTGTTAGAATAAATGTGTGACTCACTGGCACAGCGGGGAGGAAGGCTGTTATATACAGCTGAGCAATTCTGTCAACAGATACAACAGGGTTAGCTTAGGAAACAGCTGGTTTCTATTCAGCTGAAAGTCATTAAAAAAAATCCCCACTATAAAAATCTTCTCAAATTTAAAGAAATTTGTTTTGTTTATCATGATAAACCTGTTTATCATGATAACCAGGTTTTGTTTGTACCCTGTTTATCATTGATAAACAGGGTACAAATTTACACAGAAATACATTAAAATCGCTTGATAGAGAAATTGAGCAAATTCCATGTGAATGTGCCAAAACTCTTGCTCATAATTCCAGTTTTAAAATTGAAAAACTTTGATGTTCACATTTTAAAGAAAATAATATGTATATTTTGTCATCATAATAGAGAGAAGAAAAAAATAACAGCCTCGTGCCTTTCAGAAATTAAGAGTTACTTTCTGTAATTTACAAAAAATGTTTCTTGGAGGTAATTTATTTGAACCGACAGGTTACATATTGGGAACAAAAAGAGTTCTTCTCCATCTCTAAAGTTACATATGATACAAAACTCAGGAAGTACCCAATAATTTCTATAAAGTGAGCTGTAAGCTCCAGAAAACTATAATAACTAGGACATTAACATGTTAATTTCAATAAATGTATTTACATCGATTTTGACCAATTAAACGCATTCTTTTATTCTGGGCGGAACCTTTGTGTTCGTGCATTTCAGGTACACCCGTAAATCTGACGCACGAGTGACATCCTTTATCAACAGCAATGGACGACAAAGGCGCTTCTCTTCTCTTGGCCCACAGAGGGTTCATTTTTGCTTCATAAAGCAGTCTGATGGGATGCAGTGCAACATGTTTATTACAGTGAGGTACCTGACCACATCAGGGTCCTGCCCCACACATAGCAGGATGGGTTGTGCATTGATGAGCAGCCCCCAGCAGGGCAGACAGAACAGCAGCAGGATGATGACGCTCCTCTGAAGGATCACGCCCACCTGCAGCAGATTCCTGCCCCCAAACGTCTGTCAAACATCACACACATTTTAAACTCCACACCTGAAAGAAGCTCTGATGAAACTGTCATATGACAAAATGGCTTCCAGACCTGAGATATGAGAGTATCACAAGCCAGTCCCAGACCATACCCTGTGGCTGCAGTGGTAACATTAATGGTCTGAAAGGAATCCACACTGTTTTAAGTGATATTCCTTTCACTTAAAAGCAAAGGTATGACGCAATACATTTAGAAACAACCGTCATTTCTGTCAACTTGTTGTTAGGATATGACAAAATCTTAGAAAGTATTTTTGGTCTAGTGTCTGCTGCAAATATCTCAGTACAATCAAAATAAAACAAAACAAGTAACTGTTTAGCAAAAGACAGAAGCTTGTTTTAAGTCAATAACTCCTCAACATTGATGAAACAGTGCTAGTTCCACTGGCAAATTATTTAACTTATAATAGACAATTTTCCCCAAGTTATAAGTGTAAATAATCTGCCAGTGGAATTAGCACTTTTACATCAAGAGAAAGGAATATTTAACTCTGAACATGCTCCTATATCTTGCTGAAAATGTACTGAAAAGTTAGTAAGTGTACCAAGATATTTGCACTAGAAACCATAGACCAAAAAATACTTTTTTTGTGTTTTTGCAGTGTATAATCATGTGTCATTTTTCCTCAAATCAGCCTCCATGAGTCTGATCACTTACAGCAGAGGCCAACCCGTAGCCGGCCATCACGTCGTTCCCTAGACGCCCGCAGAACATTGTGACCACAAAAGGCAGGAGGTAACTGAGGATTCGAGACAGCAGCTGGAAAGAAAAATGCTAACATCAAAGGTGAAGCAGCCGCCAGCTGACAAATGATATTACAGTAAGCACAAGCTGCAATTAATTATTGTTGTCAACAGCCCTGGATTTGATAAATGAGCTTTGACGATGCCATTTCCCCCTCTACCCCCCTTCAGTAGTCAGCGACTAAATTCTGCCAGATACTGTCTGTAAGGCTTGCACCTCTTCAGTCTTTCTTTGGCCTAAAACGTCGATCGTCTGGTGTAACCTACGCGGTCAGAACGGGGCATGCAGGCAGTGCAGGTCCTTACCAGAGGCCCCGTCATCCTCAGGATGTGGTACAGTTCCTCCCTGTGGGGCAAGGGAACCCTGCGGCGCAGCCAGCTACAGCAGAAAAGCCTGTCGCTGGACGCTTCCATGTCTCAAGTGTGCGTCCCTCTAGTGCAGCTCCTTGTTTTTCCTCCAACATGCGTGTCTTTGTTGTGTTCTGGATGCTGCCGAGGATGGAAATCTTGCTGTGATCACAGCTTCCCTGGAGGTAGGCCAGAGCCGGCTGAAACAACAGAGATTGAACAACAAAGACGAGAAAACTCTCTGTAATCACAACAGAGAGAAAAATGGGTGGCGGGGGGGACTACGGAGGGGGGACGTTCAGATCTAGGTATTGAAACATGTAAGGGACAATGAACTTGTTCTGGTCAGGGGAGGGGGATTTCTGGCAAGAATCTGATTTTTATCACTTCATTTGAAGATTGGCTCCTTTTCTAATCAGTGCAGCAGTGACCTGATGCCACATTCAGGAATTAGACGAAATGCCCCTCTCAAAACATTCTTTCAATTATAAAGTTAGATGGGAAAGACAAGAAAACATGCTTTTAAAGTAAGGCAGATGAGTATTGATCTTTATGTGTGAGGATTTTGCTACAATAATACAGATACATAAACTTGCCCACATCTGCAGTCAGAACTTTCATCACAAAGTTCAGAATTTAATTGACACACGAGATTAAATGAAGACATTTACTCACCAAATGCCATCAGCAAACTGTTGGGCAACCGGAGCAAAGAGTGATATGTTAGCATCTTAGTGTGTGATCTTTAAAAACAGGAGGCAGATCATTTGATTGACAGCGCTAAGACCCGCCTCCTGGCTCTGATTGGTGGTTCCTGACCGAGCTGCAGTAGGGCCACAAGAAGGCGGCAGAGGAGATCCAGTTTGTCACAGATTATCTGTCTCATACTGTATTGTCATGTCATGGTGACAGTTTTAATAAATAAGTGCATTAAAACCAAACAATTTTTCTAAAAGTTGCTAATTGCAGCTTTAATGTTTATAGCAACTGTAAGATGCTGCTTGCCACTAATTATTTTGGGGACATGGAGGGAAAAAAAAGGTTTTCTGTCCTGTCATAATAAAAACGTACATGAACGTATTTAAACGCTATTGGGACTAACTGGAAGTTTGTGGTTTGATCAAACAGGACTGAAATATTTGGCAAAAAAAAAAAAAAAAAAAGAATTGTCAAAGTTTCCCTTCCTCTGTTTGCTCCAACTTTAGGAGAACGTGGATTTAGTGTTGTCCTACAGGCAAAAGACGGTAGTACAACTTATTGGCAACGGCCCCAAAGCGTTTTATAATTCTCCATGAAACAAATACACACAAATTGAACACTGAAAGGACAGACGACGTCTACTTCAAACAATTAGCTTTTATTGGCTCAAATAAAACAAGTGTTTACATTTTTACAAATTACAGGCTAAATAGAGATGTGTTATCTTGCGATTAAGTTTTATTTTTGTAGTGGATTTGAGAAGTGCCTTAATAACAAGCATGACACAATCTCTGCATAAAGGAACGTCGAGGTTAAGTTCGTCTTTTGTTAGGTGACAAATGTGATCAGCCATTTAACTGCTTAAAGTCCTAAGCAGGATAAAGTACGCATGGAAATAACTTGGTGAAAAAATTTATATTTTATTTCTAAATCAAATTATATATTTATGGCACAACATTCATTTCCCTCATTTTGAAAAAAAAATCTGAAAGCACTTTTTACGCTTTGGCTCACAGTCCATAAATACTCACATCTGACTGAGAAGTAAGACACCATATTTCATTTTTAGAGGGCAGGTGAGGAAATTGTGTGAGGGGTAAATGTTGTGTTGATCCCGTCAAGAGTAGAGTTGCTTCCTATCTCTGGCAAGGGGACCAGGAAGTGGACGGCTGTTCCCACCACCAGAAAGGCCAGTGCCGTAACCATGGTGAGGCCTCGCCTGATGATCAGCTGGGTGGTGGAGAGGCGGCTGCTCTTCTTCTGTCTCACCTCTTGCTCGACCCGTGTCTCACTGTTCCCGTCATGTTGCTGGGTTTTCACAGGTGTGTACCCATCGGTGGACTTAAAACAAAAAATATATAGATAGCAAATCAGCTTAGACTATTAAAAGAAGCAGTACTGTGTTTTCCAGACAGATAGTGTGATTTTATAGTAAATAAAGTAATTGTGTTACCTTCAGTAGCTAGAAAAATGTTGTATATATGTCTGTAAAGAAATTTTACTTTGATATTTAACACCTTGAAATTGGGTCTCTGTCTCTTTAAGAATTCTTGCTCTTTCTGAACCTCCGCTTTCAGGAAGTGATCACAACATGGCTCCTCTACTAACCCTTTAACAACATTTTTACCAGTGTTGCATTGAGAAGTAGCTTGTATGACGAGCTCAGCAGATGTGTAGTTCAGCAAGTGTTTGCTAATTGCTGCTGCTAGTTTAGCAGCTTGAAACCTGCTACTAAACCTTTTATAACTCAAAAAAGTTATAATGTCAAAGCTCAAAAAAGTCAGTTTTACATGATACTGCCCCTTTAAAAATAGCAGATGACTTACATTTCCATTATTTGATGCTTGACCGTTAGCTGTGCTGTTGTCTGACGGGTCATTTGCTCCTAGCAGAGTCAGGTGAGTCTTTTTCATGGCCCGTTTTACAGCCTGGAAACAAAAGCATGACCAAAATTGAGCAATTAGCCTTTTACTGTATGCTTTATAATTGTGTAATGAAGGAAGGAGGATACATGGTTTTCGGTATTTCTTTTAACAATAAAAGAAACACAAGTGTGGCATTTATTTGTATTCAACCTCTTTTATTCAGATACTCCTAAATAAAATCTAGTGCTACCAGATGTCTTGAACAGCCATGTAAATAAGGTCCACCTGTGAGTAATTTCATGAGAGCAGGGAACCCGTTCATAATTGCTTGCAGTTCTAGTTTAATCTTAGTATTAATCCAGATATACTGTGAAGGCCTCCGAGGGATTTTGTTGTTGCTTTTATTAACATTGGAAAACAAACAGAATTACGAAGACCAGTGAACACAACATAAAAGTTAAGGGTCAGGTTATAAAATAACATCCTCACATTTAGGTCTCTGACAGAGAAATGTTCAATCAGTCATCTGAAAATGGAAGCAGTATGCCAAAATCCCACACCTATCAGAACATGGCTGTCCACTTGAACTGACAGGCTGAGAAAGAAGAGCACTGTCAGAAAAGCAACTCTAACGCTGAAGAAACTGCAGAGATTCACAACCTGGGTGGGAGAATCTGTTGATACAACCAGTCCTGCACTCCACAGATCCGGTGTTGTGGAAGAGAAGAATTGTCAAAAGAACTGGAGCTGAATACAAAGTTCTCATGTGACATCACATTTCTGGGAACTTTGTAGCTGACAGCCATCTTGGTAGGTATCCGTTACCAACTGTCATGACAGTTGCTATGGAGTTGCTCGCCTCCAACTTGCATTACTATTACCCTATTACAGGAGGATTAATGCTTTTGCAGGCCACTGTATGTTAGCAATGCGCTCTGAAGTTGTGTGCTGCTGCATATTTTGGTACCGATCCAACAACAAGTAAAACGTAGCCAATATCACCGATACCAAGACAGATACCAACACCTATTACTGAAGTATATCACCAAAATTTCGACCATCACACATTTTTGTCTTTGAATTGATTTGCTAAAATTGGGTGTCTTTATTGTAGACATCCAAAAAACAAAGTATTTTTGGGTGTCTACGAAATGCTTTTACATCATATTTCCATGACAAACTGAAACAACAGAAAAACAAAACAAACGTTTGTGCATTGTTTTTTAAATAAACAACGTGCTAAAAAAATTTATTTTAGAGCAAATCAAAGTAAAATCTGTTTTACAGTAGAGATGAGAGACTACAATGCAACAATAAAATAACATTTCAGGAGGGAATCTAAAACTAAAGTTTTGATTTTATCTCAGTAGTGTCAATACGATACTGATACCAACTTGATATTGATATCATCCACATTTTTGATAAATCCGCCCACCTTCGATATGCCTAATAACTGTCACACTGCTAGAAAGATGTAATACCTCTTCTGTCATTTTCTTCCAGTTCAGCCTGAAGATCACAATAATGTAGAAAGTGGAATGCAGGACAACACAAATGAGCAGCCCGAGCCAAAATCCTGCAGAGAAAAGACAAATGGTTCTGTCAGGAGCACAGCAGGTCTCACTTGTTACAACCTTCGTTTCCTGTTCAAACACTAATTAACACCCTAAACGCCGGCAAACACAACGAGCCGGTTCCGCTTCACACACTTACCTAAAACTCTCAGTTTTGCGACAAACATCAAAACGACGCTCATCGTCAGCCCCACGCAGTAGTATGCAATGAAATTTGCCACAGCTGGTATCCTCTGTTTGCCTGTGCCCAAGAAGATGCCGGTGCACACACACTGAGAGGACAGGAGACGCACATGTGAGACTTTTGGCTCGGTACGGCAAACAGATTTGCTTTGCATGCGAAGACTCACCACAAGGCCATCAAAGAGCTGGAGGAAGCAGTACGCAGTCATCAGGTTCGACACAATTCTCGCAATATTCCTGAAAAAAAAAGGGATTACATTGAAATATTCACTTTCCATTACAGAAAGATTTTTACAAATGAGAACATTTAAGGTTTGTAACTTTTATCTTTTAATGTAACCCCACGCTCTTTGCTAGCTGCAGCTAGCATATCGTGCTCTGAATGCTCAAGCTAGTTAGCATGACCACTGATGATGGTGGATTGATAGTTTTCCTGTGACAGTAAGTTGCTTCCCCTGCAGTGGCACATTTACCATCGCATACATGAGGAAGACTGACAGCGCTAAGACCCTCTTCCTGTCACTGACTGGTTGTTTTTGGTAAGGAGCGGTGCATTTCTTCAGCGCAGGGAGAAGGTGGCGGAGATCAATCTTTTCACAGGTTGTATGTCTCATGACATTCTGTCACAACATACAAATATGTAAAAAGCATTTTTTTTTTAATAAAGGTTACATACTGCAGCTTTAACTATACAGACTCACTCATCGGAAGTGAAGATGTAGCCGATGACTGTTTTAGTGCAGCCAAGCACAACGCCTTCTACAAGAGCAAAGGAAACTGGAAAATGAGGAAAAAATTACAAATTTATTAAAAAGTATAAAGCGGATAATGAAAACAAATGATTCATTTTCCAATGTTTGACCTCACCTGCCAGACTGAGCGACAGCTTGCTAGCGAGGAGCGCCCTGGCGGTGTCTCCTGCACCGAGAGCGTTACCCACACGCGCACAGGCCGCAGCTTGAATTCCAAGAGGGAACTACATGTCCCAAATTATGGAAAAATAAAACACATAGCTGACATTAGTCACCACAAGGATTAAGAATTGACCAGAACTACACTGGTTTTTAAATATTGTAATTGTTTTGATTCAGTAGTTTTTAGTACATTTTTGATAGTTTTATCGTACTTACTATTTACTGTTAAACCTACTGTTAATAGTCCTTCAAGCAATGACTGTTGCGAACAAGCCAACTTTGTCAACATTATGCCAATGTGGAAAAAAAAATTCACAACTGCAGTGTTTCCATTAAATGAGGAATACAATTAAAATCACACATGAATATGTTTGTTAATGAGATACATTTTTCAAAAACACGCCACGCTGTCATCCTCCATCTACTTCCTGTTGTCATCTTCTTCGTGGTTTGTGCTGGTGGCAACATCTGGCTCACGGGACTCGTGTGATGCCAAAACACGTGTTTCCATGTTTTGTGAAATAAACACATTTCGATACGGACTAAACAAAAACACCTCATCCTAGCTCCAAAACGTTTTAATCAAAAAATTGCTGTGAATTTATATTTGAAATGTCAAATTGTGCAATTATATGGTCAATGAAAATTCAGATATAGATGAAGGCATCAGATTCTCTTGATTTAGATTTCTTTATGTATCTGTCGCTATTAAATAAACAATAACATAAAAATAATTAAATAAACGCATAAAAGATTTGTCTGCAAATGCTGAGGTCTATCCGCTATTATTGTTTGAGAAATCTACTCCCTAAAATATGGGATTTTAGAATTCCATAACCCTTACCATGTAAGTGATGAAAGCGATCATGATCACAGCATGTTGGGCTGCCAGCTCATCCTCACTCAGCATTCCTGATTATTACAAAAAATGAATGAATATGAGAGATGACAGAGAGACTAAGGTAAGTTTAGCCACTCCTTGTTTCTAGACAACATTGATCATGTGACCAAATAGATAATTGAGATTGTGAAGATAAAGCTGTTAAACTTTTATTCCTTAAAAAGAAGAAAAAATAAACAATTTCCACTCTTACAAGTGAATTTTGTCAATCACAAGTTTCAAAAGAATCGTGTTCAGATATTTTCAAATTTAGTTTTATATGTCAATTGTGCTATATATGAGCTACAACATGAGGTCATAAACTGAAGATAGAAGAATAGCATTTTAGCTCTGGACACAAATAAATTTGAAGTTGTAGTTTTGGGGGTAAATTGAGCCATTTGACAACTTGTTTGGGGATACTTTATTACCAAAACAGTTAAGTTTGCGCTTGTTCTGATTGTCTGAAGGGATGAACAACATCCTGAAATAAATTCAGATGTATAAGCTAATGACCAAACTAATGTCGCCTTCATGAAGTGTTGCTAAATATCAAAAATGGCTCATCGTACCCCCAGTCTCTGCTACTGATTTTAATTTCAAGTGGTCTTTGACAGATGTGAACTGGCTGATATCGGCTATCCACTGCAAAATTACCTGCAAAGAATCCCCCAAACTCATAGACCCACCACTCAAAGCAAACCATTAACAAACTGGGGATCGCCAGCTTCATGTAGGATCCCCACTCCTGCAGCGATTCCACAGACCAGCCTGCAGGGGGAGGAAGACTCCTATTTATCCTTCAATGAGTTATGTGAAGCCAAAAACAAACAAAAAAAACAAACAAAAAAAGAAGACATTAGGTCAAAGCACTGACTGCTCACCTCCCCATGTGTTCACATGTAGCTTCTTCCACCAAATGTATGCAAACAGAAACACACAGATATAAATCTGTGAGAGAGTGTTGGCCGCTGCAGAACCACTGCAAAGAGAGTCGGGTCACACTCAGAACCTTATGTGATTGTGAGTAAATGTTTTGGGATGTGTAAAGAACACCTACGCAATGCCCAGATTCATCCAGTGAAGGAAGGCATAGTTTGTCACCAGGTTGGCAATGTTCGCCAACAAAGCAGTGTACATTTGGGGCATAATTATTCCCTAAAAACGCAAACATGCAGGTATTAGTAGCGTCACAAGTTAAGACGACATTTTTCTTATAGAAATAATAAATACAACATCATAACTTGCCTGGTTCTGCAGATAAGACACCTGAAGGTTATATAGAAACATAGCCTAAGAGAAAAGGAAAGAATAAAATTGGTGTTGTAGGTGGGATGGGGTCTGCATGCAGAGCCTAACTAAATGATCCATAACCCCTTTGTCAGTTCTTAGTACCTCTCGCTGCCATCAGTTTTTTTGAGGTATGTATGTGTCTGTGAGCTTTAGACATCCAGGGACTGCTTTATTTATTTTCAATGAAGAGCATCAATGAACTTCCCTTAGATAAATCTCTATAAAATTTAGGTCTGGTTGTTACTTTAGACCATTTTTAATAAAGATTCTTGGATCAAAGTCATTCTTTCTTTTAGCTATGGCTGCATGTTTAGCATTAAGGTAAAACATTTGCCTAGTATGAACTTCCTTGCTTTGTGACAGTACTGCCCTGTTTTAGCTCCATACATCTACATTTCAACTCTGATCAGCCTCCCTGTCTTTGCTTAAGGAAAACATCCATATGTAGGACTGAAAAGGTTCATTTTAGTCTTCTGTTTTTGACAAGATCATCTTCTTCCACCTGTTTGCTCTTCCAAAAATTCAAATTGAAAATAGGATCCAAGTGAGTATACATCTCTCAAGTTCTTCTAGAGTTACCAGTGGATTCAGTGGATTAACACGTGTTGATCATTTTGCATTGGTTCCATTTTCTAATAAACTCTATGCTGCTTTATGTTTAGGCTGCTGGACGACAAACTGACCACTCACTTTTCCTCACTCTGCTTCCTTGTACCATTCTGCAATTTGCATTATTTGCTGTTATTTAAACTTTTTTCTTGAATCGAATTGAATTACGTAGGCCACACTGTAAGGTATTTCAGTGTCCATTTCCTATTGACTCCTGTTGTTAACTGATGGTTTTTTCCTTGGGATAGTTGAGAAAAATGTCATGGATACCAATGCGCACAACAATTTGAATTTTCAATTTGTATTTGAGAAAAGTTTTTAAAACCAATACTTTTCTATCCACTTCACAATTATGTATTTCTTTTGTATGCATGATTGAACTGAATTTTTTTAATTATTATTATTATTTTTGGTAAATTGACAACCTTTGTTGTGATTTGGCACAATGTGAATAAACAAAAAATAAATTTTGTGTTGTCTGTAATACCAACATCTGTTGATGCCTGTAACATCTGCAGCCAAAACTACGGATGTTTTGGCTGTAGATGTTTGATGCAGCTATAATGTGTCATAATGAACAGTGAAAAAAAGTTAAAGGGGTATGAATATATTCTAGCTAACTACATAATTAGAAATCACAGGAAGTCAAAGCTCAATGTGTCAAAGAAAGGTGAAAACTTACTGGTACTGCAGGAATAAAAGCTGTCATATACAACTGGGCTACTCTGGAAATAAGAAACAGTGCTTAAAACTAATTCCCAGATTTTTACAACAATATTTCAGCAAACAGAGCTAATCTTAAAGTTCAGATTTTGCTACAAATAAATAATGATATGGTGTTTTGAGTCCTATGTTCAGCTGCATGTAGTTACCTAGCCACCTCGGATTCCTGCCCCATGCACAGCAGGATGGCCTCGGCGTTAATGAGCAGACCCCAGCAGGGCAGACAGAACAGCATCAGGATGATGATGCCCCGCTGCAGGATCACTCCCACCCGCAGCAGGTTCTTACCACCGAACGTCTGGAAGCATCGTACAAGTGGCAGTAATCATTCAGCGAAGCACAGTAATGAATAGTTAGGATGTGAAGTCAGTTAAAAGCGAGTCAAGAAATATTAACACCAAGTTTTCAAACCTGGGACACCAGCGTGTCGCATGCCAGACCCAGACCGCATCCCGTGGCTGCCGTGGTAACGTTAATGGCCTGGAATCAATTCAAAGCATACTTTTGTACACTTGACTTAGGCGCTCCTTGTTTTTTGCTAATATTTTTGCTACTTATGAAAGTTTAAATTGATTAAAACATTAGTTTTAAGCAGTGTCAGTAAAACGTGAGTTACATCTCTGTCTTTTTTTGTACTTATGCTTCCAAAACGTATTTTAAAAATATGATAGAATATGAGCACTTACTGCAGAGGCTAATCCATAACCAGCCATCACATCATTTCCCAGACGCCCGCAGAACATTGTGACAACAAATGGAAGCAGGTAATGGAGAATTCTCGAGAGTAGCTACAAATACAAACATGATTCATGGAGCAGGCGGCACCAACACACATATAATGTAGAAGGTTTCATATTCTATCTATTATAACTCCAATTACTCTGCACAGCTGTCTTTTCACACACACACACACACCCCCACACGCCCACCCACACACACACACACACACAGTTGTGTTTTCATGTCTTGTGGGGACTTTACATTGATTTCCAATAATTTTCTATAGCCTAGCCCTTACCCAACCCCTAACCCTAACACCTAACCATCATATACCCAACTTCTAACCCAAAATCAGCATTTCCCCTCATGTGGACCAAGAAAGGTCCCCACAAAAAGCAGTGGTCCCCATAACCCACATTGGAGAAAGAGATAGGTCCCCACAAGGATATAAAAACCTGGTTCACACACGCACACACACACAGTCAGGAAACCCCCACTAAACATGAATCTATCCGTGACTAAAAACACATCAATATAACTCAAATCTCCTCCTAGAAAAATCTTGATCGACTCAAAATTAAATATATGAGTTGAAGCGTTTCTTACCAGCGGCCCCGTCATCCTCAGGATGTGGTAGAGCTCGTCTCTGCAGGCCGTGGGAACCTTGTTGTGCACCCATCTGCAGCAGAAAAGCCTGTCACTGGACGCATCCATGTTTGCAGATGATGATGTTAAAGCAGGTTTTTATATGAATTTTTATTTTTTTTATATATATATATATATATTTTCTTCAGACAGATGTATCTATCTGGTCTGTCATCTGCTTAGGTTTTGATGCTGTCCAGTGACGGTTCTTGCTGCTGCCCTGGAAAGGCATTTCAACGTGGGGAAAAAAAGTTACTAATTGATCAACTCAAGGTTCGCTTAACACTTTGTCAGGTTGGACTTTCTGGGAGAAATAACCTGACTGAAAAAAAAATTATTAGCAATTGCATAAAGTTGGTAATTTTAACAATTTTTCACTGTAGATCTTCATTCATTTAATAAAATTGCTTGCAAAAGTGTTCAGGCACTTTAAATTTTATACATTGTTGACATTTTATGGGATAGGCTAGGGGTCTTCAACCTGTGGCGCTCCATTACAAATGTGTGATATCTGAAGACAGTTTGCTGCACTGCATTTCATTTAGCAGTTTTAAAATAACTAATACTATGTATTGTAAAAAGCTCTATCACACTTTTCTTTCACTTCAGAGCTTTTCCACTACTTTGTGTTGGCCTCTCTCATGAAATCTTAATTGGATACAACATGCGACAACATGTAAAAAGCAGATAAGGAGAATACTCATGTAGCGCAATGTAAACTAACACAAGAAATATGGTGTAGAGTTTAACTTCTAATTACACACAGCTTTTATTTAATTTAGCATCTTTCTGCTATCACATTGAAGGTAATTTGAAGGCAATTAGCTGCTACTGTGGTTAGCATACTAAACAAGCATAACTTGCCCTGTCTTCACCCTTGTTGTTGTGTATAATGTGCAAACAGCCGCTAGAAGTGAGATTCATGACTATTCATGAAAACCCTGTGCATTTTAATGGTTACACCAGCTTCCTTTGAAGGATGCAGATAATCCTAATAAATCTCCATCACCGTCAGCTGACATGTTCATTGAAGTGTTTGGGAGTATAAAACATTAACATGTCAGATGGCTCGGAGTCCCTCTGGAGAACACTTAAGTAAACCAGTGAGTTCTTTGGCAACATGGAGAATGAGATGAAAACCTATGCTAGTATCAAACTGAAAAAAAAAAGAAAAATCAGCCATCTGAGGTTGAGTCATAACATGTAGAACAGCTGCACTGCCTCAGCTAACTGGATCGAATTTTGGAAAACACTTTGAATGATAAAAAATTTTTTTTGCAGTTTTTTTTATTAAAGTGCAGTTAATGCATATACTAAATATGCAGAAAGTTGCAACAATTTTTTTTATGGGCATACATGATATACATCGGAATCGGACAATCTTATTTTTCAACATATCGGTATCGGTTTGATAAATAAAACTGGGCTGATAATAAAAACAGATATTTATTTCCATTTTGTTGCCGTTTGTTTCTGGAGGGGAAGGGAAAGAGGACAGTCATGTGGTATTTGTTTGGTCATATAACAGCAATAGTGATGCAGCAAAGGATTGTGGGAGGATTAACTCAAGGTGTATATCTTTATATACAATATCTTTGTTCAAACACTTTGTCTTCTTGCCACTGACAAGAAATAAAATTTATTTCTGTAACAGTATTGTTTTTCTTTTATTACGGTCATTTTTAAAGGTGAAAAATGACTGAAAATAAATAAAAATGTCAAATTTCAAATGTCGGTTATGGGCCATTACATCAATATTAATATTGGATATTGACATCAGGCCAAATTTTCGTATTGGTGCATTTCAAATTTGTTATGCTGTTAATATGAATGTTCTTAACAAGAACAAGTCAAGAAATATAAAAACTATTGCATATATAATTTTTTCCAATTAAACAATGTTAGTTGTTTCATTGATTGTGAGTGGCTGATGTGCAAGAGATCTGAGAGATCTTCAGAAGATGCTATAATTAATGGTCTTAAAACTGAGAAGCAGAAATGTGTAATCAATAGGAATTTAACTGGTAGACAAAGAAGCTGTTGAAGAACAGCTTCATCAAAAGATGTTGTTAATGAAGAGAATTTTAGTAACAAAACGATGAGCGGAGATGAAAAATGCTACAAAGCTGAAAATATGTTCTTTGTTTTGTGTCTTTAAAAAATATATAATTATGATGCAGGAAGCACACAAACTCCTAAATCTATAAGGAAGATCTATTGAGTTATCAATTAAAAACTGTCATATTAAATGTTGGTGATGGTTTTCCACCTCGATGATGAGTTATGTTTTGTTACAAAGTTTTAAGAAACAAGCTAAAAACAAGGTTTGATTTCTATTAAGAAGTTAAAGAAATAGTTGGGAAAATAATAAGGTCGGATTTGGTAGAAATACATTTAGGTGTCATTCATCTAGCAAGAAACATCAACACTTTATTTGAAGAAAATGTAGCCAAGGAAAGGGAGCTTTGAAATGAAAGAGGCCAGAGAACAGAGCCACGAGGTACGCCAGATGTAACTAGAAACAGCTTTGCAGGAGGAAGGATATGAGGTGGATCAGCCGAGATCGGCCATAGAAATATGATTTAAACCAGCTGAAGGTTGTGTTGGTAAGAGTAACTAATATAAAATGACATTTTTCTAATTTGTCACTTTCCCAAGTCATTTTTTGATAAAAATTATATTTTTACCTAATTTATCTTTTGTCAAAAAATGACTTGGGTCAGTATTTTAGTAAAGTGAGGAAATGGTGACAAAAGCTCCAATCAGA
This sequence comes from Girardinus metallicus, assembly GCA_903067095.1. Classification (NCBI taxonomy): domain Eukaryota; kingdom Metazoa; phylum Chordata; class Actinopteri; order Cyprinodontiformes; family Poeciliidae; genus Girardinus; species Girardinus metallicus. The sequence goes on along the minus strand of CAEGAE010035476.1, from coordinate 7,617 downwards.
ACCAGAAGGATAAGAATAGTCAAAAGCACAAATCATAAAGTTAAAACTGAGATTATATGTACAATTCTAAAAATACAAGTGAAATATGTCTTGGAGTTTAAATGGGTCAAGTAAGACATTTACTTTTTTGTTTATAGGGTTCATGGTGAAAATTATGTTTAAAAAAACTAATAGAAAATAAATATTAATGCCAGAAGATCATAGCGGAACTGGTATAAGAGAGAATATAAACTAAATATATACGCATTATTCTTGCAATTTTAGAAATGTTTTATGTTCATCGTAAATTTGGCGTTACACAAAAACAACATAACTAAGATGAAAATTTTTGCTCATTTTGTAAGTGAAAAAAAAAACCATAGGTCTGATCTGAAAAAAAAAAACATCTGTTCAGTGATCCAGTCATATAAGACCATTCACTCTTAAACATTACTCTAATAAAAATTTAAAACAAAGACTAAAATGTGATAATTTTTTCATCTCCATGTTCAGGTTTTCAATCTTAGTTTTAGGCAGACTGATCTCCCCCTTTGTGTTTGCCAACTCAATCCAGCTGCTACAATAAGATGCCTTCCCACTGATTTGTATCTGTCACTTATTTCCTCCAACTGCATTACCTCAGTGGGGGTGTGCGTGTGTGTGCGTGTGTAGGCATCCTATCATCATACATCATATCTCTACCTGTCTCTCGACATCCCTGCCTCTTCTCTGTATTAACATTCTTGCCTTTTTGACCTTCCAGCTCCTTCACCCATATTAAGGGAGAAGCAAACCTTTACTTTCATTACCTGGAGACTGAATGAATAACATAACTTTAAGAGACATGTTATTCTTGAAAGCTCTCTAAGATCTGTCCTTTTAGTTTTAATACCCAAAGCAGGAATTTCACTTATAATTAGTGGATTTTTCTAAAGATACATAAGTTATGTTTGAATTGAAGAATGTCAGTTTTGAAGTTTCAATATAAAGAAAGTGAAGTTTATATAAATTAGATTGTCGCCTTGGTGTTATTTTTCTTTTCACATTTCGTCACCCAACAACCACGAGCTCAACGAATTTGATTGGGATGTTTGATAGAGCAACATGACATCCACAGACAGTAAAGTGGTGTTTGAAGGATTTTTGCCAATTCTTGTTTGCAAAGTAGTTCAAGCCAATTAAACTTAGCTTGATGGCAGTTTTATAAATCTTTTCTGTAGCAATCTAAGATATTAATACCCTTTGTTTGCATTGGATTTCATTTAGATGTGGCTAAATACAAACACATCCCACATTTTTTAGATTTTTTAATTTATTAAACTTTCCATCATTTTCTTTCTCTGATTGTTAATCTGTTACATCAAATCTCAACAAAACAAACATAAGTTTGTGATTGCAACGTGTAAAATACATGTACACAGGTTACATTACGGCGCAGTGTAATTAAAAAGCATCATAATCGACATTTGATTGACAAAATGTTTTAAAATCTTATCAAATTATGCCACTTCCGTCAACCAATTTCTCAGGTTTTATTTCCTAAGCCGAGCTGAGACATCCAGTTTTACCATTAAACGGCTCCGTATATTTTGGCAGGCGTCTTTAAAAGCTGATGTGTGACCTGTCCCAGTTAACACAGCTTATGTATTTACAGTCTGCACCTTGCTGTTAAACATAAGCCTGTTTGAGATGGTTTTATAATGGGTTCATCATTCTGACTGATGACTGTTTACATAAACCGTTGCTGCGTCTCCAGCTGTCTACTTCCACCTCTGTATGTGTAATTTTTGACTTCAGAAAAAGCGTATGGGATAAATTCAAAATCTTCCTCACTTTTACATAATAACAGTGAAAACATCTAACATTCATCATATTTATTGAGTGTTTATTTTGGTTTTATGCTTCTGTTATGCGTCTGGAAAGCTCCAACTATCAATTTCTACGGTTAGAAAAAAATCTTCCAAGTTTGCCAAACATTAACTGGCTGCCTCTGTCTGCTTGTTCCTAAAAATCTAACAATGATAAACGCAGAAGTGCTTTTGTGTACATGACTCATCAATACTAACATGCAAGCACAAACTAAAGCTGTCACCAGAACACCAGCAGTCTGTTTTATTTTACCAGGATATATTTATGTTGCAGGACACAGTTTTGCATCTTGTCTTTGCACCGAAAAAAAACATCAATAAAATAACTTTTAGTGAAGCCCACCATTAAGTGGAGGTGTTATATTTCGAGGAATAAGTATGAAATCTTTGTCGCTTTTATCTCTGCAAACAGAGATCTGACCTCATACTGAAAGCTCCCTGCCACACATCTTTTTGCAAAAATTATGTGTGGTGAAAATTTAGCTCTACATGATTTTTTTTTTCTCTTTTGCTGAAATCATATTCACCTCCTGCTAAACTCAAATAAATTGACAAATAAACAGATTTCAGTTTTAATTTTTTATGTAAATGCCCCGACAATTCATTTAAATAATTGATAAGCCACAATAAAAATAAAAATACAAAATATTTAAAAAAGTAGTTCTTGATGTTGAATAATGTTTAATTAAAGGGGCGGTATTATGTGTTAACTTCATTTGTTAAAAAAATGCTATTTATGTCAAATATGATTTAAAGGAAATCTGACGTTGTGATTTAACACCTTAAAATTGGGCCTCTGTCTCTTTAAGAAACTCCTCCTCTTTCTAAAACTCCGCCTTCAAGAAACCAAACATGATGTGACGGTGCGGTGAGAGGTTGGAAAAGGAGTTAGCAGTGGTGGTTAGCCACTCTAACCCGAAACAGGAGGACGCACTGTTGAAGTACTCCACACTTTCACTTTATTTCACTTCGTCTATGGAAAGCCAGATTATAATGAGAAAAGTAACGATAGTTTACCGCTCTGCACCTCATTATCACCGATGATCTCCGTTCTACAACAACGTGGAAGATGAGTTCTTACTCTGTACAATAGTACAACAAAGGAAAAAGGGAATAGGTGCCCCCTTCTGATGTTGCCTACTCCTCTCTAGGAACCAAGCAGTATAATGACTGTTACAATGGCTCTTCTATTGACCCTTTGGCAACGTTTTTACCAGCAGTGCAGATACTCAGTTCCACCAGGTGTTTGCTGGTTGCTGCTGGCTTGTCTGAAGGAGCTGAGTGGAGGAGTCGTGAGGGAGGGCTGCTCTGTGAGGCGGAAGCTCTGTAGCTTGGAAACTGCAAGATGGAGGAGGAGCTGTGCCTCGAAGGCGGGGCTAGGTCCACCCAGGCGTTTTACACAGCTGAATGAAAACATGCATGAAAGAATCAAAACAACACTCCAGGTATGTTTCTGATGAAGGAGTGACATTGCAACATGATGTAAAGCTCAAATAAGTTAAATTTACATAATACCGCCCCTTTAAATATAAACCTGTAGCAATAAGGTGCGTAGTTGGTGCGTAGTTCACAACTCATGGGTTTGGTGTTGAAAAGTAGAAGGCAGTTGTGTAGACTTTGGAAACTGAGCTGACTCTTGAATTTAAATAAGTTATAATCTGAGGAGATTCCACTGATGTCTTGGGCTCAGTTAAATATTCTCTTTCATGTCATCTTTCAGAATCCAGTAGGTTAAACACAAGCGGCGTTAATGAGCTACTGGGTTGGCTGACGGGTCTGCCTGAAATACTGAAACAATGAAACTTTACCAACTTTGATTGGAAATGCATACTAGCTGTTCTAAAACACATATTGTAAGTAAAACATATATATTTTACAACAAAAAAGAGAATTGGATGAGCTGTCAGTAGCCTGCTGCGGCACAGTGACAATTAAGCTGAGTTAAATATTGATGACTTTGGACTTTGCTCAGTGAAAGATGTGAACTGTGCGTTGAGGGGACATGGCCTGTCACATCTGATGCCACCATGAGCTGTAATATGCTGAGCCACTCTTTCTGAGGCCATTCTAGATAATTGCTTCCAAAAATTCAATCATCTGACTTTTCCTTTCTTCCCCCCCCAAAGCCTCCCTGAAAGTAAACTTCTGCAGCCAGTTTTATGAATCTGATTTCTCGCCGATATAAGAGGATGCATTTTGAGCTAATAATTATAGATTTAGAACATGTGATCGGGAACAATGTATTCATGTGTAATTCTTTTGCAATTATTGCTTTAATAATCTAACATCTTTAACTAAATTGAACTCATTCATACAACCAAGAAGTTGTATTTACAAAAAAAAAAGCATTTTCTATAAAAGCTTTAATAAATTTCCACTCTGCTACACAGAACCAGATTAAGGGACTCTCGTTTTGATTTCTTGTTTATTTCTATAGTTAATTCTAAAATCCAGAAAGAGTTCCATGTCAATAGACACATAAATATGTTTATTGAGGAAACATTGACACATTAAAGTATTTTCTAGGCAAATAGTGCCATTTTTATAGCACAATCAAGTAACTGTGTTTTCTGCAGTTGTTATAAAACTGCTGTATAAAGCAAACATAAAAGAAATTTGACCTTGCAATTTGATGCCATGAAATTGGGCCTCTGTCTCTTTAAGAAGCTCCTAATCTTTCCGACAATAATGCTCCTCTGTTAAGTCTTTAACTTCGCTTTTCAGAGAGTTGCACTGAGAAGTAGACTTCCCCACTCAGCTCCTTCAGACTAGCCCACAGCAATTAGCAAACACATAGTGGAACTGCACATAAGCTAAGCTACTTCTCACTGAGACGCTGGTAAAAATGTTTGTAAACAGAGGAGCCATGTTGTGATGACTTCCTTAAGGCAGAGTTTCAGAAAGAGCAGGGTTTTTTAAAGAGACAGAGGCCCAATTACAAGGCGTTAAATTGCGAATTAAAATGTCTTTTAAGTGATATCTGATATACATGTAGCACTTTTTATAACAAGTGAAAATAACAGTTACATTCCTGTGCTACAAAATGGCACCATGTGCCTGGAAAATACATAATACAGAGTAAAAAATCACTATGTTCTCAATATTTTAGAATAAAAGCATTATTATATGCATCTAGCCAAACTGTAAGTAATATGTTTGTGTGCATCATAAAGTCATCAGAAGGGACCTTAGCTAAATTAAATGTTTTATTAGACTCTTCTTTGGCATTGTAGCATAGAATTGCTCCATTTTATGTTGAGTTTTATGCCTATTTAGTGAAACCAAATGAACTATAAACACTCAGAATAAGAGAGAAAACCCTATAAAAGCCCAACACGTCCTTTTTAAAAGCTCGATTTGGCCTAAAATGTCGGCTGAATAATGAGCAGATGCTTTATGTGTTTTGCCCTTCTGTTTCCTCGCTGGCTCTGCGTTAACAGAAGCCAGACTTGTGAATGCTCTGTCTGGCTGATCGGCTGAAAGTGAGGATGAAAGGCCTGGTGAGGCTTGTACCGAGGCTTGCCGTGCTTCTTTTAGTGTTTGATTCAAAAAGTTTTCCAGAGCCTTGCAAATGTACGGGTATATCTTTAGACTCTTCACGTTGCCATAACGTGTTCTACGACTTTGCATTTGTGTGTTTTTGTGAGGTGAAGCACCTTGAACTGCCTTGTTGCTGAAATGTGCTGTACAAATAAATTTGATTGATTATAATCACAACTTTCAACGTATTCAATTTGGATTTTATGTGGTAGATTAACATAAACTATTGAACATTTAAGTCATAATTAATATACATATCATTTTTATAACAACCAAAGGTAACATATTTACTTGACTGTGCTTTAAAATTATGTTATGTGGCTGGAAAACACATATTACTGCCCCTTTTAATCAATTATTTGTATGCTGAATTATTTGGTAATGCACAGCAAGTGTCTCAAACAATCAACTGAATATCTCACTCCCAAGCCTCTGCGGAGCTGAACGACGGCTGATGAGGAAATCGAGCCATTTGATTGAGGTGTGTTGGAGAAGAGACAGGGGTTGGAGACCTGCGCTCTAAAGTCCCTGAGTCAGTGCAGCCTCAAATAGATCTGAGCGGTTCTTTGAGAACAGTTGATTTGAAGGACCCTTCGCGACCCTGAAAGCCTTCAACTCATTCTGTAACTGTAAAAAAAACAAAAAAACAAAGAAAGTCAGTGAATCAAAGTTTAGTGGCCACGCTCGGTGTGCTTCAGTCCTTCAATGTTCAATATATAGTGGCAATTTTCTGATTTACCAAGAGTATCAGTCTGAACTCTGTTAGGAAGAGAGTCAAACATCTGCAGTATATTGCTCCAGTTATTCATCTAATTTATTGATCTGGCTCCGTAGAAGAGCAGAAGTCCTGCTTAGGATTTGTAAAACGGCACAGAGAGTCGATGAGATGAAATCAATCCACAAGACTCTCTTTCATCTATGAAATATCTTTATTATGTGAAAGACGGACCGAGCCCGAGAAACACAACCACATGTTCATTGTAACAGGAGATCTGTACAAAAAATAATTTTGTAGATTTGAGGAATTTTGTTTTTAACATGGATTCAAAGATTAGATCACAGTAAAGCTCACGTCATGTGTCGTTAATAAATGGCAAATCACCAATAGTTAAGTCATGAGGTGTGAATGTCTATAGGTTGACAATATCCTTTATTTGATATGTGCTCGATAATATTATTTGACATTATCTGTAGTTCTACAAGATTTGTATCTGTACTATCTTGGAAGAAAATATATATGTTTGCAAATTAAATAAGTTTGAGGTGAAACTAAGAGGTAACATCACAGTAATGCCCTTGTAATCGAAAGATAGATACATTCTTTCATTTTAAGACTCATTTACTTGTAATAAATACAAGTTATAATTAAGATGTTCATCTTATTGGTTTTCATCCCTGGTTTTTCATGAATTTTGTGAAATTGTGTTTATTTTTTTATTTGCTCAGTAGTACCACAAACACTGTAAAGAATACTGAATAATGATCACGCACGCTACAAATAACTATTAGATTGTTATTTGCCATTTAATAACTGTAATTTTAAAATATTTCATAGCATAAAAATTTTAAAATATGCATTACAGGTTGGGAATGTTCATTTGGCTGCTTCGGTAACATGTACAGTTCTGGTCAGACATTTACATACATTCATTATGGGTGAGAATCTACTGTTTGTAAAAAAAAAAATCATTCTCACCTTTCTTTTTTTGGGGAGCGGCGATTTTACAACAAACAGCTTTACTGAACGCTGTGTTCCGGACTAACGCGTTCATTTTGGTTAATTAATTACACCGATTTTGACATGTTAAAATGTTCGTTTCCGGCCTGAACCTTTGCATTTGTGCGACTCTGATGCATTTGATGCAGAAATGATTGGAAACAACAGCGACGGACAAAAAAAAAAAAAAAAAAAAAAAAAAAAAAAAAACTCCTGTTCTCTGTCCGAGGTTAAATTTTGCTTCGAAAAACTTTGTGATGGGATGCTGGAAAAGACTGTTTTTGTGTTGAAGTTGTACAAAAAAAAAAAGTTAGCCGATCACTGAAGCGCTTAAAAAGCACTTAAAAAACAGGTTTAAAACTGTACCAAAGTGCTGTACAAAAAATGATTGCAAAATAAGTCGATGAAAAGGAAAAAGCGAAATAATACAAGAAAAAAAATACATATATATATATATATATATATATATATATATATATATATATATGTGTCCTTTTAGCTTAGCACAGCTAA